>VDFB02032500.1:0-25195 GCA_007258455.2 Sequoia sempervirens | reverse complement strand
AGACTCCTCTTGATTTCTCTTCAGCTCCGTAACGACCCAACCATAAGTCAATCCGACGCCTAGAACTCCAAATCTGACGAGATCATCTGAAGAAGAGCAAAGATGAAGAAAATGAAAAAAATTCTAAGTCTGGTAAACATGGGCACCCTTGGTGAAGAAGGGCGCCCAAACTTTTGAGGTTTGAAATGATAGAATTTGCAGATACGGCCTCCAAGACCACCTCGTCAGATTCGATCGAGCTATCCAACGAAGTTGGCAGTCAGTCAATCGGATCAGCGTAGCCCCCAAAATCAAGATTTCATCAGAAGATCAAAGGGAAATGAAGAAATTGAAAATCATGTAAAAATGGCTAACACTGTGAAAGTTCAGAACCCCTGGAGGAAATAGGCTCCCATGAATTCGAAGGTCAAAACGAAGTTTTTAGCCAGAAGTGCCTCAAGGGTGATCTTCTCAGAATCAGTCAAGCTTCGCGATGAATCATCCAACTTGTCAATCCGATCAACCTGGAAGCCAGAGATTGAAGGTCAAACAGGGTTCAAAATTGAGGAAAAGTTGAAAAATTAAGAAAATGGTTAAGTCTGGTGAACTTGGGCGCCCCTGGTGAAGAAGGACGCCCAAGCTTTTGGAGGTCAAGATGAAGTCTTTAGCCAAAGTTGTCTCCAGATGGTCTCTTCAGAAACAATCAGGCTCCGTGACGGATCATTCTTCTGGATCTCAGCATTCACCAAGCTCCCAAAAATCGAGATTGAACAGAGGATGAAACTCAAGCAAAAAATTGGAAGTAGTGAAGAAAATGGCTTAGTATGGAGAAGAAAAGCGCCCCAAGAGGAGATTGGCGCCCAAGAAGCCATGCCTTAGCCAAATTTTCAAAATGTCAAAGAGAAGGAAAATGTCTAAATTCATTGAACAAGTTGAGTTTAGGGTTTGAAGATTAAAGCAAAAGAAAACAAAGCTATTTCAAGCCCTAAATCTATTTAAAACATCTCTTCCTTTCAATTCTCATCATTTTTACAGGTGGCGTCCCAAGGAGAAGAGTGGAGCAGCAAATTTGAGGTTTTATTTCAAGATTCTCAAGCTCAAGGTTGCTGATTTTCATGAATAATTTTCAGACCAGCAATATAAACCCTTGCTTTTTCATGCTTTTTCCATCCAGAAGATCAAATTTTTCAAGGAGAAGATCAAGGATTTCAATTTTCAGCCTTCTGGGTCTACTCAACTCATTCTTCTGAAGAACTTTCAAGAAATTTTCTCATGTTGCAGCAATTGCTTTTTATTTGCATGTCAGTGAATTCTCAGGGTTTACAAGTTTGGATCATCTGGGTCCTCTCTAAACAGTCTTCTGAAGAAAACCCATATCACAGTTTTTTTAAAGAAAATTTCAAATTCTAGGGTTGGCTGCTTTTTCGATCAGCCATTAGTGTTTTTCGAATCTGATCAACTGGGTTCATTCCAAATTGTATTTTGAACAAAACCCAGGTGCTAGCTTTTTCGATGAAAAATTGAAGAAATTAGGGTTTACTTTTTTTTCAATCTAAATTCAAAATTTTCAAAAACGGATGATCTGGATTGGCTTGCAACGAAATTTTGAAGAAAACCCATATCTTAGAAAAATTTCCAAAATTTGTTGGTTGAGGCGAGAAAAACCCGGCATTCTAAAAATAGAAATTTGCTTAAAACTTCGTGCGAACATAGAAGCGAGTTTACAACCATTCTTCAAGGTTTTCATTGTAAGATTACCTCCTTAGGAACGAACCAAATTAGCACCATGTCAAAACTTCATCATCTCGGTGAAGAGCGAGGAAGTATGATATGAGGAAGAAAGGAAGGTATTGGAAAAGAGTTGTGCAATACTCTTCTGTCGGAAATCAAGAGAGGTGTCAGAAACATAAAGTTGCAAAGCTGCCAAGTTATCAATTAATGAGTCATCTTTTGGGGGCAGCAATGTTTTTCAAGAATAGAACTCATAAAGCTGACCAAAATTGAAACCTCTAAGTTTAATCATAGAGAGAATCTTGGAGGATTCCAGATTGCTTTGAATAATATCAATCTGCACTGCGGGACCAGGTTTCACGCTTTTTGGCGGATATGATTGAGATTTAAAAGTTCATCTAGAAGATTTCTTTCCGCTTTCTTTCTTGGAAAGATTCTTATCCATTCTTTGAAGAAGAGAAAAGAAGATAAATTATGTGGTTAGCATTTCCTTCTTTCCTTGCTTTCTTAGGTGTTAGATGTTATCTTCTTCTAGATTTAGAAATAAAGCTTGCTTGCTGAGCAAGCCCTAGATTGTAAAAGCAAGGAGATTTTAGGGTTCCCTACTCCTCTGCTTGCCTATAAATAAGAGCCTTTGCTCATTAGTTTTCTTGAATGGTTATTGTGATAGAAAATTATTGAGTCTCTTTTAGCCAGCAAGCTGTTATTCAGTGTCAGTTCACTTGTGTTTATGATAGCGAATTGTTGAGTCTCTTTTAGCCAACAAGTAGTTGTTGTAATCGCTGTCCCTTTTGTGTAAGAACAAGTTTGCAAGCCTCTTTAGCTGCAAGTTCTTGTTCCGTGCATGTGTTTAGTGTAATCTTGTTCCAAAAGTTTGAGAAATAAAATCATGAGCCTCCTTTGCCTTGGTATAACGTCTCAAATTTCCGTTTATTGTGTTATGCTTTTGTGATCTTAATTTCAGCCTACATTGAAGTGTGTAGATGTATGTTGAGAAAGAGTTCTCTTAAGCCTTTGTCAGAGAATCAACCTTGTTCATTTCTAAATTCTCTTGCTCTGCGTATTACTTGAGAAGTTAGAAATGTCTTTAGCTTAAGTTAGTCGTAGTTGAAGTTCTTAATCAGAAAATCTCAGTTGCGGCGTTTGTGTTTTATAAACCTTGTGCTCTAGCTGAAACAAAAAGATAGGCGAATTAGTTTTAATTTACTTTATTTCACACCATCAGCAAGAGGGAGCTTCCCCTCCTAATTTGAAGAGCAGTTTTACTGTGCATAGTTGTCCGTTTCAAGTTCACATTCCAGAGGTGCAAATTTAAACGTCAACAGTCTTGAAGATGGCTTGTGACAAATGATAATTTTCGAAAAAATTTGAATCTTCTTGACCTACATATAGATTTCTTTGACCCACTTGATTTTTATGCCAAGCTTTTGCATATCAAGTTGGGTTAATAGAAAACACATGATGTCCAAAGAATATAGCTATATGCAACCTCCACTATTGAACCAACTGACCTACAATTTTTAGTGTTAAATCCATTATGACTTAGACAACACTTTTGGGGACCACCATCTCAATGGATTGCATTAGGATATTGGCAATGAAAGTTGCATCCTTCATTTTCCCCTCACAATCTACTACCTTCAAAAATATTGCCCCTTTAGAGGACACTACAATGACATTGATTGGTAGTCTATTTTTACAGTCTACCCATACATAAAAAATAATGGACACTCTTATTTTAGGCCATGTATCTTTGATTTCATGCCTCTACGGAAGCTTTCTCTATAATGTCCCCGAATCAAGATGTTGAAACATATGCAATTTTTATAATATTTTGGTGGATATACAAACTGAAAGTAGAATTTAAAAATGTTGATCATCTATGGTAATTTCTAAAATATAACACTTATTTATAAATACTAAAAAATAAAATATGAAACTGAAATTCTATACTATGTTGATAATTTATGATAATTTTTAGAATTTGATACTTATTTTAAATACTAAAAATGAATGCAAAATTTAAATCCAAAACTTGTGCATGATTGCTGGTCAAGAATAATAAGTTTTGATATTTTACGCAAACCCTTATTCAATTAGTGACTAGGTAAATAGTAGATCCAAAGGATAATAATGCCACAACACCTATGAATCCCTTATGAATGATTTATAACAGAAAAAGTTACTTACATCGCTCATACACAGAAGAAAAAAATTATAAAAGAAATGGAAAATTAATCCCCAATCACAACACTTAATCAGGAAGTAATAAATGAACCTACTAACAATATATTTTATAGCAAATCAAATCTGAAACAAGGCGTGGGGACAGAAATAAATTTTCAATAAAAATTAAAAGTACATCATTAGCTGTGAGGCATGTACGAGCTGCTTGATTGCTGTAAATGTAGTCATAAGCAAATCAAGCCTCCTTCAATGCAAACAAACTTCCCAAAATTTGAAATTCTACAACAATGATGACTAAAAAACTCCAAATAATTCCAAACAATATGTAATGTCCCCATTTTCAGGTTCTCTTACATTGCAATTGGTACTGTCCTTCGAGGTGTGTGTCAACATTATTAGAGGAGTTATTTGATGTTTCCAGTGAGCTCAGGGGGTCTAGAGGATTCGTATCCCACTTTCAAATATGATTTTCGGCTTCCAATGTGGTCTACAAGATTCTTGGAGAGAGCATCTATTTTTAGTAAGTCACCCAATTAGGTATATTTATCATCTTTCATCATCGGGATCACTCTTGCATAGTTATTTTTCAGTTCTGGTGCATTTCGGCCATTCACGCTAATTGAGTGTAATATTGAGCTATATTTAATTAATTTTACTAAGGTCATTTTAATTAAAATATTTAATTGAGCACCTTAGTATTATAGGTCGTTGGAAAGAGAATGAAAAATTTTAAATGATGGGATGCTTAAAAGCATAGTTGGAAAACTCAACTCGACAAAAAACTGGCCAAGCCCAAAATTGACGAGTCAACAAAAACTCGGAGAAAACTCAACAAAAACTTAGCAAAAAACTTGGAAACTTAAAAAATTGCTTAAATTTCATTAGAAACTCTTTTTTTTTTTTTTTTTGCAAAATTCAATGACAAGATGAATCGAATGAAACAATAAGTGAGTACAAAAGTGTTTTCTATTAAATTTGATTGACTTTAATGCAAATTGATTACAAAATCGCATTCTCATGTAGAACCCTGATGGCTGAAAGCTTAATAGTCTAAGTTGTCGATTCTAGTCTTCACTCCTAAATCTGCTCATTGTAATCAAATTTCTTATTTGAGAAGAGATCCCAATAACTAGTGGGGGTCTAGGAGTGGAGATATCAATGATGTTGAGGGGTAGCACCCCTCGTGGTGGTTTGGGGGCAAAGCCCCTAGCAAGGTCAAGGAGCAATTCCCCCAACGGCGTCAAGGGTAGTGCCCCTCATGAGGTCCGGGGGCAACACCCCTGGCGCATTCCCTGTTGTGACATAGAGCAGGGTTGCATCCCCGCCACCAAGCCCAACTTAAGGCCTTTGAAACCACATAAAACTTCTTGTTGCACACCATTTTACAATTTTATCACTTAAGGGAGAAATTAGGTATTTGGCACTTATTTATGAAAAATATTCTCTCCAAGTGGTATTGAGGAAGTGTGAGGTTCGTTCATGTATTTATAGGGAAAAATTGTGAGTTTTTTGACTACTTTTTTCAATTTGTTTTGCAATTTTTTTTGTGTTTTGCATTTTTTATATATCTGGCGAGTTTTCTTCATAGACTCGCCAAGTTCTAGGGGGTACTTGCCAAAAAATTGTCAAGTTTTAATGAAAAACTCATCGAAAAAAACTCTGTGAGTTAAAGTCAAAAAAATCTTTTGGAAAAAAGACTCGTGAGTTTTCTTAGACTTGTCGAAAACTCGCCGAGTTTTCCAACTATGCTTAAAAGTGACTTTCAATGCCAGAAATCCTTATGTGCATCTCGTTGTCAAGATCTCTCACTGTATTCATCAGAAAATGATCATTCACCTACTTGAAATCCCATTCAGCTCGCAAAAACTCCAACTGTGGCAAGTATTCATGCACACATTGAAAGCCAAGAGTTCCAACGGTTTTCAAGGTTCTAAAATTTCCTTGGAATGCAGTTAGATAGATGAGATGAGAAACCATGAGAAACTCATGGAGTTTGAGAAATCCTGTGATTTGCTGGTGAAGAACTTCACTGATCAACATAGCCCATTCAAAATTAATGTATGTGAGGTAAATTAATTAAAATTTATCGCACACTAATTCACAAATTCCTCTCACAACCCTTCAATTAAATTCAACTCCAAATGTCTTACTATTCTCTATAACTTGTACAACTGAGTTACAAATTTCAACCAGCCATCTTCTCATTCAAAAATACTGGAAAATAACATCAAAATTACAGTCGACCTCTTGGGTTGGGGCTGTTACATGCCCATTAAAATGCACACCAAAAATCAGAATATAAAAATAAGATTCACACACAAAAATCCAAGGTTGCCTGCAACCTCCACATCTATAATTCACAAAAACAAATACAACAACCTCTGAGGTTGTGGGCTTTGCACATGCCCAGGAAATGCAACAAATATGAAAATGAAAACCAATTGATTGCCTTCAGCAATCCAAGGTTGCTTCAAAACTTTCCCCTACAACAAATCAATCTCACAATAACCCAGTTACAAACTTCGTCTATGCAACTCTAGGAATCTTCAACACCTTGCACACCACTAAAAATCTGCAACAACACCTTCTTGCAGCCAACCTCTGGTATGCTATGCCCTAGTTTCTCCCTCTCCTCTTTCTGGAAAGACTTAAATGGTAAATGAATGAATTTTCTTTTTTCTCCCCTAGCTGGAATTTCATTTGCACCCAAATTTCATTAATTTGGGATGAATTTCATTAAGTTTCAGCCACTCCTTCCAAGTGCAACGAATTTTCCAGCAAATTTGACCCAATTTCCTTTAAAAATCATTAAAATATTCATTAAAAACAAATAACAACTTTCCCACTCCCAAGATGATTATGGTGCTTTTATTGAGATTCTGCTTTTTACTAAAGAAAGAAAATCTTTGAATTTTCACTTCTGGGTGCCCACCTCTAGGTTCCTATTTTTTAGGACACTTGGAAAGAAGTTTTAAATTCAAAATTCAAAACAAATAACTCTCCAGCAAGCCATATCTTTGTTTTGCTTTTCTTTTTTTTGTTTGGCTTTTTTTTAATTATTCTCCACTCTCTCCAAATTCAAATTGGCCAAATTTTAAAAGAAAATTTGAAATTGCATTTACAAATAATTTCATTGCATTTCCACACACACAAAATTTGAATTTCATAAATAATATGAAATTCCACACCAAAAATGAACAAAACCAACTCAAACCTCCTTTATGGTGATGCAAGATTGTGCAAGGCCATGGATGCTCCTGCATCAGACACCCATGGTAACTGAAAGTGATCATATCACTTCTCCAATGGATATCCAAGATGAGTAATCTCAGCCTCAGATAACCATGTTGCATCCTCCATTGGTCTCCCAAACCACTTTACAAGATACTCCCAGTACTGCTTCTTCCTAGTGCTCCTTTTTACTCTTCTATCAAGAATTGACTCTATCTTTTCTTGATTAGATTTTGGTAAGACTTCTTGTTGCTGCTCCTTTGCTGTACTTTCACCATTTTCAATCTCATAGAACATTGTTAGATCAGCAACATTAAAAATTGGAGAAATATTAAGCTCACTAGGCAATTGAACTTCATAGGCATTACTAGAGTCATGTCTTTTCAGCACCTTGCATGGTCCAACCTTCTTCATTTTTAGCTTGTTGTAAGTGCCAACTAGAAATCTCTCCTTCCTCAAGTGCACCATCACATCATCCCCAATCTGAAACTCCTTATGCCTCCTTTTCTTGTCAGCACTTTCTTTGTATGAAATGTTCATTTTGCTGATATGTTTTCTCACCTCTTCGTGCAAGCCCTTCATGTGTTCTGCAAAGTCCTCTGCATCTGCACTCTTCTTACACTTTTGTCAATCTTGTTTAAATCTGAAACACCTATGGGGCTGCTTCCATAAACAATTTTAAAAGGAGATTTACCTATGCTTCTATTGACTGAGTTGTTATAGGCAAACTCTGCTTGAGGTATGACCAAATCCCAAGCCTTTGGTTTGTCTCCAACTAAACACCTTAGTGAATTTCCCAAACTCCCATTCACCATTTTTGTTTGACCATCTATTTGAGGGTGGTAGGTTGAGCAAAACTTCAAATCAATATTGAGCTTCTTCCACAAAGTCCTCCAAAAATAGCCCACAAACTTTGTATCCCTATCAAAAACAATGCTCCTTGGGAGCCCATGAAGTCTCACTACCTCCTTAAAAAATAAATCTGCAACATTCATTGCATCATTAGTTTTATGACAAGGAATAAAGTGTGCCATTTTAGAAAACCTATCAACCACAACAAATATGGAATCAATCCCTCTTTGTGTCCTTGGCAAACCAAGCACAAAATCCATACTTATGTCCTCCAATGGCCTCTCTGGAATAGGTAGCGGCTGATATAAACTTGTGTTTTGACTCACTCCTTTTGCTACTTGACAAATCCTACAATTTTGCACATACTTTCTCACCTCTTGCTGCATTTGAGGCCAATAATACTTCTCACCTACAAGTGCCAATGTCTTATCCATGCCAAAATGCCCTGCAAGTCCACCACTATGTTTTTCTTTGATTAGATTCAACCTCATTGAGCTTCTTGGAATACATAATTGATTACCTCTAAATAACATTCCATCTTGAATGAGATAGTCTAACCATTTTTTCCTATCAGCTGAAATAGGACTTTTACAAAATCTCCATGCCTCTCCAAAATCAAGATCCTCTTCATACAAATCTTTCAACTCTTCAAACCCAACCACCTCAACCTGCATCTCAATCAACAAGTTTTACCTTCTACTCAAAGCATCTGCAACCCTGTTAGATTTCCCACTTCTATGCTTCAAAACAAAAGTATAAGATTGCAAGAACTCAACCCATTTCATGTGTCTTTGACTAAGTTTACCTTGGCTACCCAAATATTGTAATGCTTGGTGATCAGTATATAAAACAAATTCCTTAGCCAACAAATAGTGTCTCCACTTTTTCAAAGCTTGCACAATAGCATAAAATTATTGATCATAAACTGAATACTTCTTTTTAGCATCATTTAACTTCTCACTAAAGTAAGAAATGGGTTTACCTTCTTGGCTCAAAACAGCTCCAATAGCACTACCACTTGCATCACAATCAACTTGGAATACCTTGTTGAAATCTGGAAGTGCTAAAACCGGTTGCTCGGTGATTTTTGCCTTCAACACATTAAAAATATTTGCTGCCCCTGAAGTCCATCTAAAATTTTTCTAATCTCCTCTCATGGTTTCAGTTAGTGGGGCACATATGCTACTAAATCCTCTTATGAACTTTCTGTAGAAACTAGCTAAACCATGAAATGATCTCACCTCGGTCACTGTCTTTGGTGTAGGCCACTCCAAGATTGCTTTCACCTTCTCTGGGTCCATCTTGATGCCCTCACTTGACACTACAAAAGCCAAGTATACTAATTCCTTCTTCACAAAGCTGCACTTCTTAAGATTGATCAGAAATTTCTCTTCTTTAAGCTTCTCAAAAACACATCTAATATGCATCAAATGTTCCTCAAGTGTTTTACTAAAAATAAGAATGTCATCTAAATAAACAATCACAAACCTTCCAAGAAACTCCTTCAAAACCTCATTCATAAGTCTCATAAATGTACTGGGTGCATTGGTTAGCCCAAATGGCATGACCAACCACTCATACAAAACTTCTTTTGTCTTGAATGCTATCTTCCATTCATCTCCTTCACGTATCCTTATTTGGTGATACCCACTCTTCAAGTCAATTTTGGTGAAGTATTCTGCTCCACTCAAGCAATCCATTATATCATCCATCTGAGGTAATGGAAATCTATATTTGATGGTAATCGTGTTTATTTCCCTTGAATCTATGCACATCCTCCATTCTCCACCTTTCTTTGGTGACAAAATAATAGGCACTGCACATGGGCTTAAACTCTCTTATCAAGCCTTTCTTTAACAAATCAGCAACTTGTCTATTTACCTCTTTAGTCTCTGTAGGTGACATTCTATAGGCTGCCTTGTTTGGAAAACTTGCCCCTGGAATCAAATCAATTTGATGACTAATTTTTCTCGCTGGCGGGAGTCCTTTAGGCACATTATTTGAAATGATCATCTTGAACTCTTGCAGCAAATCAACAACCTCTATAGGAACTTCATCTACAACTTCATTGGTAACTTTAGGAATAATAGCAAAACAAAATTTCTCATGCTTCATACCTTCAAGAAATCTTCTTGCATCAACTAAACAAACTCTAGCATTACCATAGACTTGAACATTCTCCTCCTTCAAATGTTTCAACTTATGCTTGACTCCATCTTTCACAATTGTGTAGGTGTTAGCACACCCATCATGTATGGCTTTTCAGTCATATTGCCATGGCCTTCCAAGAAAAATGTGACAAGCATCCATAGGGATGATATCACAAAGAATTTCATCACTGTAGTTTCCAACCTTGAACTTCACATTGCATTGCTCACTCACAAGTAACTTTTGAGCATCTTGCACCCAAGCTATCTGATATGGTTTAGGATGTTTTCTTTTTTTAAGATTCAACTTCTACACTATCTCTTCAGACACAAGATTGTCTGTGCTTCCACTATCCACAATAATGTTGCATACTCTTCCTTCACATTTGCATCTTGTTTTAAACAACTTTTTCCTTTGTATTGGTTCACTATAATCATTAAGGAGTGCTCTCCTTGTCATCAAAACTTCTCCTTCTTCTGCATCTTCAGATTGTGAGGAAGGTGCCTCTTCCTCTTCATTGACATTTGCTGTCCTTCCTTGATGTTCTCGCCTTCTTCTTGGTTTCTCTTCAGTGTGGGGGCAATCATATGCTCGGTGTCCCTCTTCTCCACATTTGAAGCAAGTTCCTTTGAATGGACCTCCACCAAAGCCACGCCCTCTACCCCTACCTCTGAAATTTTGTCCTCTTGAACTTTGTTCTTCATCATACTTCGCTGCCCTGCTGCTGCCCTCTTCACTTTTGTATCCCTTTTTCTGATTTTCTCCACTCTTGTAGGTTCTTCCACCCACCTTGACTCTATGTCCTTTTCCTTTTTGCTTGTTTTCAAACTTCTTGTTTAACCTCTCTTCAATTTTTAAGGTTGTTTGATAGGAATCCTCCATGGTTAAAAATATAATAAGTGACATTTCCTCTTGAATGCTTGACCTTAATCCACTAATATACCTTGCAACTTTTTCCTTTGTCACCTCTGAATGGCCAATTCTTATAAGAATTTTATGAAATTCTTCTGTGTACTCTTTAACTGTTTTGCTGCCCTGTTTCAGACCTTGCATTCTTTTAAGCAAATCTAATTCATAGTCTACTAGCATAAATTGTCTTTTAAGCTTCTCCACCATTTTGTCCCATTTGGTAATCTTTTCTTTTCCTTTTCTCCCCCTTTCTAATTGAATCTCTCTCCACCATATGGAGGCATGTCCTTTCAACCTTGTTTTTGCATATCTTACTTTGTTTGGGTCCTCTATCTCTTCAAATTCAAAATACTCCTCCATCTCATTCAGCCAATCTATTAATTCTTTTGGGTTTAGGCTTCCATTAAAGGTAGGTACATCCATTTTTGGTCTCTTTCCCATTTTTGTTAAAGCTTTCAGTGGTGTTGGTGAAAATTATGTAATCAACTTTTCAAAAGATTACACAACTTGGACTTCACCACTGCTATGTGAGATATGAATCTCTCCTCCGAGGAAGGGGGCCCTTCTTCTGCTAACGAAGCAATAGTAAATCAAACAAGTAATTACAAAATGTACACGAAATTCACGGAGTGGGGGGGGTGTGTTACATTCATCCTTCTCTCTTTTTTCAGAGAAGATGTTTACAATGCTTCACCGTTGGAAGTTCAGAATTCTTAATAACCTAAAACTAACAACTAGCAGTAATACCAATAGCTCTATCTCGTCAAAGCGAAGCGTAGAGATACCAGAAGTGATTAATAACAAACAAATAAAGTAAAAAGGGAAAGCTCACAAAGGCACAAAGTCGTTCCGTAGCTTTATCAATGTTGGATCTGCATAAACGTACCGTTTGCTACATTAGAAGCACAAAGTCTTCTTACGCAACAATTCTATCAATCAGCATGACGATTACAAGCACAAAGTCTTGTAGATCCTTACGTGAAGTATCAAATAGCACGAACGATTACAAACACAAAGTCTTGTAGATCCTTCGACAAAGTATCCAAGAGTATGAATAATTACAAGCACAAAGTCTTGTAGATCACTCAACCAGAACATGCAAGAGCATGAATGATTACAAGAACAAAGTCTTGTAGATCATTCAACCAATGATAAAGAAATACAAATGCAATCTAAATAATAAATGTAACACAAAGTTTACATCAACTACTTAGAGTCCTTGATTCTTCAAATCGCTACCAAATAAGATCAACTCACAAAAGTATCGAATCCAACGCAAAGTTTGGCTTGCAATCCTTTTCTTTATTAATCAGATCTCATTCACAAAGTATGAACGCAAAGTTTCACAAGTTTGCTTCAAAAAGGGCAGCACTTGTTGCAAAACACTAAAGGATCATTTACAATAGAAAATCCCTCACATTATATAGAAAGAGGGATGAGCAAAAATAGGAAACAGATTGAGAAAATTAAGGAAAGTTAGGTGAGCGATTTTAGGAGATCTCACCTAACTTTGACCAAAGTCAAAGTGTAATTTGTTTTCAAAATATTACATCTTTGGACTTGGTGTAATTAAAATTTACAAAAATACATTCAAAAATGTCAAGAAATATTTACAAGATGCATAATGGGATGCATCAAAATGTTCAACATTAGAGATCAAGAATCTTCATGGTTCCTTGCTTTGGGCGCGGAGTCTTCATACTTCTTCTTGGTCTCCTGTATGAACGCATCATCTAGGCCGACTGTGTAATCTACAAGGGTGTGAGCTCTTGTGATCGGCCTTCTGGCAAATGAATGGATTTTCTTGCACCCGCGAAGATGCATCTTGAGATTATCAAGTGTCAGCCGTATATTGCAAATGATATGTATTGAGGCTCTGGGAAAAACTGTCATCCTCAACTTGTTGCATAACGGCTTCTTTGTAGATCTGGGATAGTTCACTGGATCAGAAGATGTCACCTTTAGGATCACTTGATGAAATCTGGAGAGAAACTGCAAGGATGGTGAATCAATAGATGTTAGCAGAAAAAGTAGCATTGGGAAGCGTGAAGTGAGAAACGATGTTGAGCAAGTGTGAAACAAGCAACTAGGCACGGAAAACGATGCGGGAGCGAAGAAATGGGGTCCGGAATGGAAATAGAGCAATTTTGAAGAGACTAGGTTAAAAACTGCCAAAAGTGTAAAGGTGTTAAAATTTAGCACCATTGCACAAAAAATGACTAAGTCTGGAAGAAAAGTGTAAAGGTGCTAAAATTCAGCTCCATTGCACAAAAAATGACTAAGTCTGGAAAAAGTGCAAAGGTGCTAAAATTCAGCACCATTGCACAAAAAAAATGACTAAGTCTGGAAGAAAAGTGTAAAGGTGCTAAAATTCAGCTCCATTGCACAAAAAATGACTAAGTCTGAAAAAAAAGTGTAAGAGCGCACTTTTTCAGCGCTCTTACATTTTGGAGAATTCACTTTTTATGCAGGGTCGCTGAATTTTAGCGCCACTGCACTTTCAACACTTAGCCAAAAATTTGGATGAGTTAGAGCGCACTTTTTTTTGGCACAACTGCATCTTTCACAATTTAACTAAGTCTGAAAAAAAAGTGTAATAGCGCACTTTTTCAGCGCTATTACATTTTAGAAAAAGTTCACTTTCATGCAAGGGCGCTAAATTTTAGCGCCCCTGCACTTTTTGTACTTAGCCAAATTTTGGCTTGAGAGCAGGAGCGCACTTTTTCAGTGCCACTGCATTTTTCGCAATTTGCTAAGTACGAACAGTGAGACTTCGCGAAGGGGCTCGTTTCGGAGGTCTTCACAAGGCGAACATAGGGGGATGCTCAAACTGACTATTTGAGGCTTTGGAATGCATTTCGAGGTAGCTTGAAAATCACCTCATTTTGCGTGCTTGAACTTCACGAACCTAGGAAACGGACAAGTTTCATAGGGGGGTTATCCATGAATCAAGCGTTGCTAGATTCCATGATAACAACAGGCTCCTGTTGGAGAACTTCCTTCAACCGTTCTTTGAAACGAATGAAGGGAGAAGAACTCCAGAATTCAAGTGCCTTTATCCATTGGGCTTGGAGTTAGGTGACAACGACAAAAAACGAATCTACAAAAACAAGACGCAAACTTATGCAAATGCACTTATTGAAAAGGGAAAAACCTACCTAATTAAAACTAGCCATCAATGAAATCTTCTCAAATGAAACCATTCACAGGTTCAACAAAATAGCTGCCTTTCTTCAATAGCTTGTAAGGCCTTCCATGATCATTAGTAGCTACATGTAGATGAAGTTGAGGCATTGCTTCTGGAAAGAGATGAATAGGTTCAACTACCTTTACAAATACATTTTTAGCTGCATCCTCAAGTTTATCTTCACGCTCAGGTGCAACTAAAACCTTTGTCTTCCCATTGGCCTCCAACGAAGCAAGATGTCTTTTGGGACATTCCCTTGATCAGTCAAAGATTGAATGCTTCTTACCAATTGCTACTTGAACAACTGATTCATCAACCATGGTAACCTCATGCTGCTTGGAATGATCTCCTTCATGTGATTCAGATGAAGATATGACTGCACTGCATACCTCAATATGATGTTCACCATCTTCAAACTTGGCAAAATCTGAATAATTTATAAGAAGGTCCTCATCATGCCTTGGGGAAGTTCTTTTATGCAACATGTGTTCAAGTTCATGATCTCGAAACACATATGCATTCTTTTCAAATTGACTGAGACCTTTGTGCATGTCCATTTTTTGAGATCTCAAGACAAGATCGTCTTCATTTACTTGAATTTCAGCAAAATGACTTTCATCGTCCTGCTTTTCATCAATGGCTTTCTGAGACTACATAAACCAGAAATGGGAGTCACCAGCTATGTATGCTTCCTTTTCCTGTAACAGAATAGCGAGATCACTTGGATCGGAGTCAGAATGCTTCGGTACTACTTTTACTAATGGTACCTCAACAGCAAGCCTCTTCGGAGGTGAAGATAACTTGTGTTCATTCCCAATGGAAAAAATTTGAGCTAGCTGCTTTCTTAGGACAAGTAGCTCATTTATCAACCTTTGCACCATAGGATCCGCCCTCGTGATGGAAGAAAATAACTCCAAAGAAGGGGTTTCTTCGGATTCATTTGATTCAATTTTTATTTGCCCAGCAAGAATGAGATCATCTTCAATTTTTGTCGCCAAGGTCTGCAACATTGCAAGAGTAGCTGCAGGTGCTCTTCTCAATAGGAAACCAACCTCGGGCACTTGAGCATTTACAAAGAAACATTTCAAGTTCTCAGTTGTAGGTTGAGCAACAGTTGGAATTCTTCGTGTCAACTTGTTGAAGTGAGCAATGAACTCACGCATGGGCATGTGAGATTCCTTCTTCAACTAGGTGAGCTGAGCCAACAAAGCATGAGCGTCTTCAGGAGGCTTGAACCTTCCTTCAAACTTGGCTATGAGAGTTGCCCAGTTTGTGATGGTACTTGGCGCCAAATGATAAAACCAATCTGCAGCAACGCCTTGGAGAGTCTCCACAAACAGCCTTACAGATACATCTTCGTATTCAACACCATAAACTCCACAAGCGATGTAGAAAGTAGCAATGTGCTCATCAAGATGTTGTTTTCCATCACCAAAAAACTTGGGAAAGTTCTTCCGTGAGCCTTCAGGAAGAGCATGTAGGGGTAAAACTAGGCTCAACGGACCAAAAGCATTTCCCCAAGGACCTTGAGCAGCCATTTACATGTCCTTGGTGAAATCTTGCAAAACTTACAAGAAAATAAATTACACTAAAAAAGGACACAGGTATACTTCAAATGAAAGCATGAGGCTTTAGAATGCGTATCGTGTCCCCAGTAGAGTCGCCAAAAAACTGTTGGGTGAAAATTATGTAATCAACTTTTCAAAAGATTACACAACTTGGACTTCAGCCACAGCTATGTGAGATATGAATCTCTCCTCTCGAAAAGGGGAGACACCCTTCTTACTGCTAACAGAAGCAATAATAAATCAAACAAGTAATTACAAAATGTACACGAAATTCACGGAGTGGGGGGGGTGTGTTACATTCATCCTTCTCTCTTTTTTCAGAGAAGATGTTTACAATGCTTCACTGTTGGAAGTTCAAAATTCTTAATAACCTAAAACTAACAACTAGCAGTAATACCAATAGCTCTATCTCGTCAAAGCGAAGCATAGAGATACCAGAAGTGATTAATAACAAACAAATAAAGTAAAAAGGGAAAGCTCACAAAGGCACAAAGTCGTTCCGTAGCTTTATCAGTGTTGGATCTGTGTAGACGTACCGTTTGCTACGTTAGAAGCACAAAGTCTTCTTAGACACAACAATTCTATCAATCAACATGAACGATTACAAGCAAAAAGTCTTGTAGATCCTTCGATAGAAGTATCAAATAGCATGAACGATTACAAACACAAAGTCTTGTAGATCCTTCGACAAAAGTATCCAAGAGTATGAATAATTACAAGCACAAAGTCTTGTAGATCACTCAACCAGAACATGCAAGAGCATGAATGATTACAAGAACAAAGTCTTGTAGATCATTCAACCAATGATAAATAGAAATACAAATGCAATCTAAATAATAAATGTAACACAAAGTTTACATCAACTACTTAGAGTCCTTCAGATTCTTCAAGCTAATCGCTACCAAATAAGATCAACTCACAAAAGTATCGAATCCAACGCAAAGTTTGGCTTGCAATCCTTTTCTTTATTAATCAGATCTCATTCACAAAGTATGAACGCAAAGTTTCACAAGTTTGCTTCAAAAAGGGCAGCACTTCGTTGCAAAACACTAAAGGATCATTTACAATAGAAAATCCCTCACATTATATAGAAAGAGGGATGAGCAAAAATAGGAAACAGATTGAGAAAATTAAGGAAAGTTAGGTGAGCGATTTTAGGAGATCTCACCTAACTTTGACCAAAGTCAAAGTGTAATTTGTTTTCAAAAGATTACATCTTCGAACTTGGTGCAATTACAATTTACAAAAAGACATATAAGATGTCAGGAAATATTTACAAGATGCATAAAAGGATGCATCAAAATGTTCAACATCGGAGATCAAGAATCTTCATGGTTCCTTGCTTTGGGTGCAGAGTCTTCATCCTTCTTCTTGGTCTCATGTATGAACGCATCATCTAGGCCGACTGTGTAATCTACAAGGGTGTGAGCTCTTGTGATCGGCCTTCTGGAAAATGAATGGATTTTCTTGCACCCGCGAAGATGCATCTTGAGATTATCAAGTGTCAGCCGTATATCGCAAATGATATGTATTGAGGCTTTGGGAAAAACTGTCATCCTCAACTTGTTGCATAACGACTTCTTTGTAGATTTGGGATAGTTCATCGATTCTCAGAAGATGTCACCTTTAGGATCACTTGATGAAACTGAGAGAAACCGGGTAAGGATGGTGAATCATGACGCGAAGTAAAAGTAGCATTGGGAAGCTGAAGCAAGAAACTATGTTGAGCAAGCTGAACGAGCAAATAGGCACTAAAACGATGCGGAGCTAAGAAATGGGTCCGAATGGAAATAGAGCAATTTGAAGAGACTAGGTTAAAACTCCGCCAAAAGTGTAGCGTGTTAAATTTAGCACCATTGCACAAAAATGACTCAAGTTCCGAAGAAAAAGTGTAAAGGTGCTAAAATTCACCATTGCACAAAAAATGACTAAGTCCGGAAAAAGTGCAAAGGTGCGAAAATTCAACACCATTGCACAAAAAATGACTAAGTCTGGAAAAAGTGCAAAGGTGCGAAAATTCAGCACCATTGCACAAAAAATGACTAAGTCTGGAAAAAAAGTGTAATAGCGCACTTTTTCAGCGCTCTTACATTTTGGAGAATTCACTTTTTATGCAGGGTCGCTGAATTTTAGCGCCACTACACTTTCAACACTTAGCCAAAAATTTGGATGAGTTAGAGCACACTTTTTTGGCACAACTGCATCTTTCACAATTTAACTAAGTCTGAAAAAAAAAGTGTAATAGCGCACTTTTTCAGCGCTATTACATTTTAGAAAAAGTTCACTTTCATGCAGGGGCGCTAAATTTTAGCGCCCCTGCACTTTTTGTACTTAGCCAAATTCTTGGCTTAATAGCAGGATGCGACTTTTCAAGCATCAAGATTTTCGCACTGGGCTAAGCATTTAACAGCAGACTTCTCAAGCGAAGGGGCTCGCTTTGAAGGTCTTCATGAGGCTTAACATAGGGATGCCTAAACCGATCGCTTGAGGTTTGGAACGCGATTTCTCGAGGTAGCTTGAAATCACCTCATCTTTTATGCGGTTTGAACTTCACTTAACCTAGGAAACTACAAGTTTCAGAGGGGTTATCCGTGAAGCCGCCATAGATTCCATGATAACAAGTGGTCATTTGCAACTGCTGCAATTTCTTCTCTTTGCTCAGTATCTAAACTTGCATTCTCTGTACTTTCATCTCCATCTTCATCTCCACTTCTTGGGTCTCTATTTCTTGCAAATCCCCTTCTTATTTCTTCTTGTAGAGCCTCAACCTATCTACTCAAAGCTCTAAAATCAGCATTCCTTACAAAATTGTCTCCTCCTCTTCCCCCTTCTCTTCCTCTTCCTCTAGCAAACATGGTTGCACACCCACAACACACAGGCACTGGTGCAAGCTGCCTCTCTTTGGCGGTCTACTCACACTCTCAGAATCTTCCTTGCTCTGATACCACTAATGTATGAGGTAAATTAATTAAAATTTATCTCACACTAATTCACAAATTCCTCTCACAACCCTTCAATTAAATTCAACTCCAAATGTCTTACTATTCTCTATAACTTGCACAGCTGAGTTACAAATTTCAACCAGCCATCTTCTCATTCAAAAATACTAGAGAATAACATCAAAATTACAATCAACCTCTTGGGTTGGGGCTGTTACATGCCCATTAAAATGCACACCAAAAATCAGAATATGAAAATAAGATTCACACACAAAAATCCAAGGTTGCCTGCAACCTTCACATCTACAATTCACAAAAACAAATACAACAACCTCTAAGGTTTGTGGGCTTTTCACATGCCCAGGAAATGCAAAAAAAATATGAAAATGAAAACCAATTGATTTCCTTTAGCAATCCAAGGTTGCTTCAAAACTTTCCCCCTACAACAAATCAATCTCACAACAACCCAGTTACAAACTTCGTCTCTCAAGTAACTCCTGCCTGTGAATCTTCAACACATTTGCACACCACTAAAATCTGGGTAAATAACACCTTTCTTAGCCAACCTCTCGTATGCTATTCTCGCTTCTCCTCTCCTCTTCTAGAAAGACTTTAGATGGTAAATGAATGAATTTTCTTTTTTTCTCCCTCAACCGAATTTCATTTGCACCCAAATTTCATTAATTTGGGATGAATTTCATTAAGTTTCCAGCCACTCCTTCAAGTGCAACTTAATTTTCCAGCAAATTTGACCTAATTTCTTTAAAAATCATTAAAATATTCATTAAAACAAATAACAACAACTTTCCCAATTTCCAAGATGATTATGCTTACGAGATTCTCCGCTTTTATCAAGAGCAAATCTTGAATTTTCACTTCCGGGTGTCCACCTCTAGTTCCTATTTTTAGGATACTGAAAGAAGTTTAACCAAAATTCAAAACAAATAACTCCAGTTTCATCTTTGTTTTGCTTTTCTTTCTTTTTTTGGCTTTTTTTTTAATTATTCCCCACTCTCTCCAAATTCACATTGGCCAAATTTTAAAAGAAATTTTGAAATTGCATTTACAAATAATTTCATTGCATTTCCACACACACAAAATTTGAATTTCATAAATAATATGAAATTCCACACCAAAAATGAAACAAAACCAACTCAAACCTCCTTTATGGTGATGCAAGATTGTGGAAGGCCATGGATGCTCGTGCATCAAAAATGCTCTTTATTATTGATAACCTGGGAGATGACATAGAATATCCATGGTTGAAAGATTTAGCTTCTTCCTTACTCATGACCCGATTGAGCAAGGTAATTAGGATGGAAATCTCATCTTTGAACTCTCGACGCCCAAGCTTCTTCTGCAAATTGGTTTTTTGCTCTTTCAACCACCTTTGAGTAACTTTCTTCTGAGATCTTTCCTTTTCTGCATGCCATATCTTTTCACATTCCTCCATGACTATGATGCAATTATCTATACAAGGTGGAATGGTGAAGCATTTTTCAACATCCCTTGGCTTGAGCCTACAAACAACTCGTCCATCTATTGATCGAATTTGTCATGTAGAAGAGTCATAATGCTTGATGCATGCAATGACAAACTCGAGATCTAACACTGTGAAGGGAATAGAAGCTACTGTTAGCAGCCAGCAGTGATCAAGATGCTGGATTTTAGTACTGTCAACGCCCTCCAACGTGCTCAATTTGATCATTGGATGAACATGGCACAAGTTAGTGTCAAAATTTTTGAAAAACTAGACTTTTGGCTGTAAATTTGGATATGTTCAGACGAACTTCTAAAAAGGCTAAAAATAGCTCCTGATGAGGCTAAAAATACCCTGTTGAGGGAAAAATTTTGGGAAATTTTTGAAATGTGGGTTTTGTAGAGAATGATTTTCTAAGCCAACCCAGATTATCAAAAATTCAAAAAATGACCTTTACTTAGGCATGAGAAGACTTTTAGAAACAAAAGTTGTAGGGATTGTAGGGGTTGTGAGGGCTATTTTTTCCTAGAAAAAATTTGGCATATGGGTTTTGTAGGTGCCAATGTGCTAATCAAACTCAGTTTCTCTATTTTTCGAAAAGTTGACTTTTCCACCAACATGCAAAAGAATCTTTGGAAAAAAGCACAGTTCTTCAAAAAGTGAAGTATCAGAGCAATTTTCTCGAAAATTTTTGGAACATGAGTTTTGTTGCCAGCGCTGTGTTGAACAAACCTAGATGACCAGAATTGTGAAAAACTGTCATTTACTTGGGCATGCGAGAGAAAACCTAAGACAAGGATAGAAGAAAAGTCAGGGGGAGAAGATAGAAATTATATTCTGCCTCTCAAAAATGCCGCCTATGCCTTGAATGAAGTTTGATGAAGTCTGACAAGCATGTGTTGAAAAGATGGAGTCTGAAAAATCATCCCTTTGAGCAATCTGGACTTGGAATTGTGAAGAACATTGAAAAATCCCTCCTGTAGCGCCTCCAAATACTGCTTGCACGAGAAAATATGTGTTTTCCTTCACCCTATGATGAAGAAAATGGACATCCAAGTTCTTATTTAAAGAAATTTTATGAATTAAGGTGTCACATGCAAGTAAAACCCTAAATTTAGGACACAACATTCTCATTGGACCTCATTTAGTTAATAAAAATGGAGACTGATCCTTCAAATAGGCGCCTCCTAGCATGCATAGAAGAAACACACCACATGCAAGTAAAAATGGAGTATTTTATAGTTCGATTTGGAGATGAAACTGAAGTTTTATTTTTATTTTAAGTTCAATTCAAAAATTCCTCCATTATGGGGTGGCCAAACCATGCACTTTAGTTTCGAAAATCTTTTAAGTCAAAGTTTTACTTTAGGTGCCAACTTTCTCAGACTTATAATACTTTAATTTTTTACGCATATCAGCAAAAGAGGGAGCTTCCCCTCCTAATCTGAAGAGCAGTTAATACTGTGCATAGCTGTCCATTTCCAATACACACTCTAGAGGTGCGAATTGAAACGCCAACAAGCAGCTACTAAACACTTAATTTCCCATAGCCTCCTTCAGTATTTTGACCCTTATTTTATCAGCTGAAGGTAAATAACTTAGTTGTTGATTCCTTTTGTGGGGTGTGGCTGAATTAGATCCTACAATTTATAATATAAATTAGCTATAGGAATTCCCCCAAAATTACTCTTAGGAGCAACAATTAGTATGGATAGAAGATGAACATGAAATCCCCTATCTGCAACAAAATATCAAAACCAAAATAAACTCTCAAAAATTGAAATATTTAATTAGAATTTTTAAATATCCAATATTTCCACACATTGGTGAACTCTAAATGAATCCACTCGATATTGGCTAGGAAGAAATCCTTCTCTAAAATCGATTTTCCCTTAAGATTTTTGTGTTAGGGTTCCAACTTGAGAAACAAAGCCCAAACTCCATAATAGAAGATGAAATTGTCCCAAGATATGAATTCCTCCTTTGCAATACCCTTTTATACTGCCTTTTCGAATATTTGAGAAATTAGATATTATTTCTCCCATAAAGTAAAATTATAATTATAATTTTATTTTTGGCCTCAAAACTAAGTCACTTTAACATAAAATGCTCAACTATTAAAAAATAATCAATTATTCACTTATCATAAGTCCAATTAGCCTAAGGGAATCAAAAAAATATGCTAAGGGTCCTTGCCAAACAATTACGCCTACAAAGGGGGCATTACACAAAGGAACCTAATGCCTTTCAACAAAATGGAATTTACTTTAGTAATAAGACCTTTATCTTGGATATTTGGGCCATTTATAAACTATTTTTAGTCATCCTAGTTGTTTCATAAGTTCTCTTAGTTTTAAGGGGACTTGGGTTTCCCCAATTTGGGTTGACCTCCCACCTTTTGTTGTTCATTAGAATGCCTATCGGCTTTTGTTTTTCCTTCAAATATATTTTAGTTTGCACCTTCTTTGGAGCCTCTTTTTTGCCTCCTTTTTCTAGTCTCTAATTGTATTTTTGAGTCCATTGACCTATCTTGGTCACTTGTGGCCATTTATATAATTTATTTTTTTCTTTTCTATAAAAGGATAATCCAAAGACTATCACTGCTTGGTTCATTTTCAATCAACAACACCATAAAGAAAAAAAATTCAAGCATAATTACTTTAATCTACCGATCATGAAATGAATTTTGACTATTCAATCCATGCTTAACCTAAGAAACAAAAAGCATATGCTCATTTGCATGTGACAATTTATGTTAGTTACCTCTCTTTGTTGCAATGCTGCCTCCTTTCTGCAAACAATTTTATTCCAGTTGTCATTGAAAACTTTATTATTCCATTCTCTAAATATAGAATAATACTTTTAATCTCTGAAGTGCAACTGCTGGTAGTTTCAATTACTTACGTGCTAAGCAAATGAACATCTAAGGATAGATTTTCTCCAAGAAAAGCAACCTGGAAAGAAAAATGTATTTCATGAAAACCTCAAAGCATGTCACAAAATTCATTGCAAGGTGTAGAGCTATATTCTTTATGTCAGCACATAATTAATGCAAATGAAATTTGGAAATTTAAAACATACACAAGAAATATATAAGAGATTAATTCTTTGTCAATGAATTTGAAAATTAGGTTTTGAGAAGTGTGACATTTATTGTGCCTTCACACCTTGTATAAACATATTAAAAATAATATTTTTTCTACATTTTGAGCATATGAGCAAAGGCAAATTACAAATTAAATAGACAAAGCTTTTAGCTGGCTAGAAAGGTCCATGTTGAATAGGTTTTAAGAACAGCACGGATGTAACAATATCTCATTCTATGTTGAAGCCATAGTCAAACACTTACCAACATTTTAGCTTGAATAAAGGAGGAATTTGTACATATTTGTTTAAACCAATAGTTAGCGTCTTTATCTATTGGGCCAGGAGATTACTCATTGAGGCAAGGCTTAAGTTCCAACAAAAGAAAAAGGTGAATAGTCCATGCTCAAATTGATGTAAATTTCTCTTCTTAGACCCTCTCTAGATCCTTAATTAATGAATTACAGTGGGATATATGTCAGCATGTAGGATCTTGAGTGACCAACTCACCTCATACATTTTTGATTAAATAGAAATTTATTGGTGGCTTTGTCCATCTCTCATTCACATAGAGTTGTAATTATCTTAATATCATGATTCTACAATATTATGTATATAATCATAGGTTATAGTTTATTAGTATTTATTTTCTTGCAGAACCTAAATAGCCATCTTAACGATGTATTGAATATTCATCCAGGAATTGAACTTAGTAGTCACTTTTTCTAGATAAATATGTACATTGTATCTCTTTTGGAATGTAAAATTTTGAGGTTCGCATTTCCATTTCCATTTTCATTTTCACACTCCAATTTCCTAGCCTAAAATTGGAATTAAAGCATAGACACTATTTTTATCTTGCACCAAATTCTTGTTCCCCATCCCTAGCTTCAATTCTAATTCATGCTCATAGTTATTTCAGGACCCATTTTCCTTTTCGTGTTTGCGCAACCTAAAAATTTGCTAACTATCCTATTTAGCCTCACAAACAAGGTCATGCATTTCAGCTAGCTAGTGTCTAAGAATTTCTATTGGAATCTAGGATTTTTGATGTCACTACAATTGAAAGGAAGGTCATCTTGCTGAGTAGGGAAAGCTTGGTGTAAAAGGTGGAAAGCTCAGGCTCATCAAAATACCTATGGATATTTGCAGTCATACAAACCCCTATCTTACTGTTTCCACAACAAATTGCAGCCCATGTAGCAATAGACGGTGCCTTGATCTCAGGACTGCACTCACAAGCCTGCATGCCCACCTGAATTCAATTCTATTCTAAGATCCATCCATGAGAGCCTACAGGTGCCCCTAAGTCTAGTGGGATACTGTAAGAAATGCCACACCTAGATTGGTGGCTCTGCTATCTTTTGCTACCATTCCCATGGTATTTATGTTTAGTCAACGAGGATTTCCCTGCCGTTTTCCATTAATGGCTTGTAATACTGCACACAAATGTTTTGATTTATGGTTCCCACTGCTGCTTAAAATGATATATTTTATTTCTTAGAGATATGATATTTTGATTTTGAGATTTTTGTTTTAGGGTTTTCAAATAGCCTAAGTTTTTAGGTTTACATTTTTTTGGAGGAAGTAATTTTACATAACATAGTTTGGGGTGTTCTAAACTAGGGTGGTTCACATTATTTAAAATCATAGTCAAGTATTATTGTTGAAGTGGGTGTGAAAACCATTGTTTTTTTTATGGTGTTTTATAAACCTTATGAGGGTGTTATAATTGTTTACAAGGGGTTAATTTTTAAAGTGGGGGATATTATTTAAATGGTCATTTTATCCATTTTAGAGTAGTCTTTGTGGCATTTTTAGACTTCTTGAACATTGCAAACAATAAATAAATTTTTAAAGTTTTGGTGCACAAAATTCAAAACACAAAAAATAAACTTTG
>VDFB02032499.1:0-92441 GCA_007258455.2 Sequoia sempervirens | reverse complement strand
CCCCAAGCATCGATCACAACTTAAGATAGTGAGGCGATGCCAAAGGTTTTGTGAAGATTTCTACAACCTACTCCTCTATATGCATGTACTCCAAGTGAGAAAACCATCTTGAATCAACTGTCGTATGAAGCACATGTGGATCTCTATATGATTAGTACGTTGATGCTCCACTGGATTGTGAGAAATGTGAATGGCACTCTAATTGTCACACTAAGAATAATGGGACTATTAGCCTGGGGAAAACTGAACTCAGTCAATGACCTTCGAAGCCACAAAAGCTCCTGGCTAGCCAAAACTACTGCATGATACTCAACCTTTATGGATGATAATGCAATAGTAGATTTCTTCTTGCAATACCATGTAATGGGGCTAGAACCAAGGCAGAAAATAGACCCTTGAAAAGGGGGGAAATGGAGAAAGCCTCATGGGAAAACCTCCACTCCAAAAAGAGATGAAAGAATGCATGAAAAAAACATGAAGGGAGGAAGGCCTCATGAAGACCCCCCAAGGACAACTTCCTTCACCCCAAGCATCAATAACAACCGAAGATAGTGAGGCGATGCTAAAGTTTTTGTGAAGATGTTTGCAACCTACTCTTCTATAGGCATGTACTCTAAGTGAGAAAACCATCTTGAATCAATTGTTGTATGAAGTGCATGTGGATTTCTGTATGCTTAGTACATTGATGCTCCATTGGATTGTGAGAAATGTGAATGTCACTCTAATTTTCGCACCAAAGAATAGTGGGACTATTAGGAGGAAAATTGAACTTAGTTAATGACTTTTGAAGCCACAAAAGCTGCTAGCTAGCCAAAACTATTGCGTGATACTAAACCTCTATGGATGATAATGCAATAGCAGATTGCTTCATGCAAGACCATCTAGTGGTGCCAAAACCAAGGTAGAAAAAAAACCCAAAAGTGGACTTCCTATCATTGACATCACCAACCCAATTTGAGTTAGTGAAGCCAATAATCCAAGGATCTCCTGATGTATAGTGAATACCATAATGTGAGGTGCCTTAAATATATCTCAAAATTCATTTAGAAGATTGCTAATGACTCTCATGTGGATCATGTGAGAATTCAAAGGCAAGACCAACTGCAAACAAAAGATCAAGATGTGAATGTGCCAGGTATAAAATACTACCAACCATCTACCTGTATAATGTAGCATCTATTGAAGGAGCAGTAAAAGTGGAAGAAAATATAACACTTGACTGGAATGGTGTGGGGGAAGGCTTATAATCATGCATGCCAAATCTCTAAAGCATATCAAGAGCATAATTTTCTAAAATATGGAAATCCCATCCAAATACTGAATAACCTGTAAACCAAGAAAGTAGTATAGAAGGTCAAGATCTGTCATCTCAAACTACTCCATCAAAGCTCACTAAACATTTTGGATCATGGAGGATGAACCACTTGTAAGGATTAAATCATCCACATCTAGCACAAGGATCAAAAGATCACCCTCCTATCTCTGAATTTAAATTGTGGGATCAAAATGACATTGTGTGAAGCTAGAAGAAAGTAGAAAAGTGTCCATCTTCTCATACCAAGCTCGAGGGCCTTGTTTGAGACCATATAGTGAACGATGAATTCTATAAACTAGTGAAGAGTCCTTAGTAAAACCATGTGGTTGCTCCACATAAATCTCTTCTTGAAGATCACCATGAAGGAAGGCACTCTTCACGTCCATGTGAAATAATGACCATCCCTATGAAGCTACAAGGGAAAGTACAAGGAAAATAGAATTCATCTTGGCAATAGGGGAAAAGGTCTCAGAATAATCAATACATTCAACCTGAGAGAAACCATTTGCAAAAAGACAAGCCTTATACTTATCAATTGAACCATCTACAACATATTTGGTATGGTACACCCACTTTCATTGAACCAACTTTCTTCCCTTAGGAAGCGAAACTAAATCCCAAGTATGATTCTTATTCAAAGAAGAATAATCATGTCTACCATAGCACTATCCCACTTAGGAATGCCAACTACCTCTAAATTTTTTGAGGATCATTTGAAATGGCATGAATAAAAATAATAACACCTAATATTCGTGCATGAGTGTGACAGGAGTCTAAAGGATCACCTGCCAAAGTTCCAGCCGCATTAATAGTATTGTAGGTCCACTTGGGTAAAGGGTGAATATATGTAGGTGGTGGGATAGCTGGAGCATCATCCTCATCCTCAAGAGATGAGTTATCCTCAAGATATGAGGAGTGAGTAGTAGGAGATGAGGGAGAATATAGGGATGGAGAATCCATTAGAGGAAAATTCTCATCAAACTAGACATCTCATTGAAACAAGACCTCTCTAGAATCAAGATAAAATGACCTATACACCTTAACATCCTCATAGTACCCAAAAAATATGTGTGGTTGGCTCTTCCTCTCCATGTCTTTTCGCTGAGCTTCATGAATGAATGCCCAAGCCTCACTATCAAAGACTCTGAATGAAGATACATGAGGTTTGACATGGGAACAAGCCTCCTTAAGAGTCATATGTCGCAATGCCTTGTGAGGCATACAATTCTAAATATAACTGGCACAATTAACTGCCTCAGCCCAAAATAAAGAATTCATATCTCATGATTAAATCATACAGTTGTCCATCTCTCGTAAAGTTTTGTTCTTTCACTCAGCAACACCATTCTACTGAGGGGTGTATGGAATTGTAAGTTGATGTTGCAAACCATGCTCAGTGCAAAAGAACCTAAAAGTTTGATTAACATACTCCCCCCATTATCTATGCATATCCATCTAATAGAAAGGCTAATCATCAATAAATGTGAGTACATATTTGGCCCCTAAAAAAGAAGTCATAAATGACATGAGGTCACTATGAACCAACTCCAAAGGTGCCTTGGCACGTGTAGCTCTACCCGTAGGAACAGAATCCTGGTGATGTTTACCAAGAACACATCCTCAACAAACACCATTAGTACAAGAAATATTACAGATTCTAGACACTAATTCCTATGTACAAATCTACTAGAGAAATCTATAATTGACATGAGAATTTAAACAGTCGTGCCACAACATGCTCATAGTGTTTGCATATGATATGAAGGATGAACCTAAACCAACTAAACTCTCAAAACCATCAAATCAGTATAAATGAGAAGAAGTATCAACATCCCAATAGTCACAATAATATTAGGATCATGAAGATCACAAATAACTACATCATGTGAGGTAAACTCGAATGTCCTACCTAGGGATAACTTTAAGAAACCCCCCCCTCAGTGAAGGTGTAAAATCTCGACGAATCTTTCCTTTTATTTGAAGAAAAATATTAATTTTCCTAACGAATCTATGCACATTATTAAAAAAATGTAAAATATTGGCGAATCTTAATGAATAATTGGTACAAATAATAATCATAGTGGTGAATCCTAGTGAATTATCACTAAAAAGATTAATTACAATGGTGAATCTCTCCTTTAAAAATTTGCATAGTTGGTCGACGCAGTTCCCCCATATTTTTTTTGTTTTTTGTAATATTGAAGTAGGGGCCTGGGGGCGGTAGCCATTGGCGGGGTCAAGGGGCAGCACCCCTTGTGGGGGTCAAGGGGGCAGAGCCCCCTTGTGGGGTCGAGGGGGAAACACCCCCTTGTGGGGTCCAGGGATAGCAATGGGGTCGAGGGCCAGAGCCCCTCGCTACCAAGCATAAATTCACTATTGAAAATGCATTGGATCATACACAAATTAATTAATTTTTAAAAATATCACTTGAAAAGTAAGACTAAATGAAAAGTTAAATTGTTACTATTGATTAGCTTTTTAATCAGATGGTTGCAGGTTGATTTTGTGACCTAATACGCACGTGCCTTTTAAAAGGCTTATTGAGGCCCAAAATTTGTTTTGGCCCACATGATTAGATTTAATTGTGTGGCCCAAAACAAATTTCGGGCTCAACAAGCCTTTTAAAAGGCACGTGCATATTAGGTCGCAGAATCAACCTGCAACCATTTGATTAAAATGATAATTGATGATTCAATGGAAATAAATAAAAGTCCTATTGAAGGCTAAAATATCCCTAAAATTAAATCATAATTTATTATTGTGGCGATATTGCCCCAAAATTAATGGTAGTAATATAATATTATTGGCGAATATAATTAATATTTGTAATTATAGTATAAACTACTGGAAAATTAGTTCCAATGATGCATCATTTAAAAAATAATGCATAGGCGAATTAATCGAGATGAAATTAATTTTTGGTAAAAACCTGGCAATTCAAAATCCTTTTTAGCTTGTACTATTCACCATTTTTGGAGGTCTCAATTTCAATTATTTTCCAATTGGCAAAGATTCGCCACTAAATTTTTCCCTGGTCCTACCGGTACCAGATTGATAAATATAATATATTGAAAGAAGGTTGGTGGATATATCAGGAACTACAAGTACCTCCTAAAGAAAACCACCCTCAAGTGTGACAGTGCCTAAGCCCCAAACTAAAAGCTGTGTAGAATCCCTAACTACAATCTGAACAGTATTGCAATCTGAAAGGGATGAGACCAAATATTGAGAATGTGTCATACTAGAATCAAGTATCCATGGAGCTACAAAAGGTAAGGCTCCTGCAAAAAGAGTATGAACTTTACCTAAAGATGAGGAAGAAGATTTAGGGGTGGAAATGTTATGTTGCTACATGGATTCCTCCAAAGCCTCTAATCTCTTCCAACATCGATTGACTAGATGTCCCTCCTTACCATAAAAACTACAAGGTTCACCTGATTTCTTCTTCATCTTGGAGGAAGGATCACTAGAGTTAGAAGATTTATCATTCTAAGGAGTGGTTTGAGGTTTCTTATTTGAATTCTGAGATGATTTAGAGGAATGCTCACTACCTGATGAATAATCTATCTTGGGATTTTATTTGACTTTTGTGGGTTTACCCTAGGCTCATCAAACATTTTGAGAAAATCAGCAGTCTACTCAGAAAACCAAAGCACAAAAGATACATGAGCTTACAAATGCCATCTTTGTTGCTTCGAACACCGTAGACGTAAACCCCCTCAACATACACAAATTTCAGCCTCATCAAACAACACTGGCAAATTAACAAACAACACAAATAATACTTTGCTCGTCACACTTAAAAGTTAACACCATAACCCATTAATGATGGTTGCACTTCAAACCACTCACAATAAACAGGGACTTGCAAATAGTAAATGCAAATGTACTACTTAACATGCCGCATGTCTGCATGAAGAGTACACATGAAGACATGACTATTACCAAGAAACTCAAAATATTTCCAATAGCAAAGCTCCCCACAATATTTTTTTATTGAAAAGGTATTCAAAATTGGAAAAACCACAAGGAAAATATGACGAGCCAATGACAAAATTGCAAGAGAACATCGATAATAAGCTTTTTGTAAATATTTCCCACAACACCAGCAAGACTATGGAAAAATTATTTTGGCACGAATAGGCTTTAAACTTCAAAGCCAAGAAATATTTCAAATACGAACAATTCCCATACTTATCAAATAAGTTGAAGTGCAATTAGCTACATCCATTCTTAATCATGGCTAGCAGAGGAATCAACATTGATGAATTACGGTGTTAAGTGTTTAACTCAATAATAGATGCTAACCCATAAAGCCAGTCAAGCATAGCAAATAATATACATTAACACACAAAGTGAAAACAAGAACAATCAATATACATTAACCCATAAAATGCTAAGGTGGAATGCTCTAATACGAAACTCTAAAAGACTTACGAACTTACAAATGATTTTTTTTTCGTTCCCTATATAATACACATAAACCCTTTGAGCAGATACATATTTAGTGATTTTATACCCAAACATTTTTCAATTACCTAGACCTAATTCTTGTTCTCATTTAATAAATTCAAGTACAGTTGCAATGCATGTGTGCAAGTAGCATGCTTCAACCCATAAAATGTGGAGATGCAAAAAACTATAAAATGACACTGTAAAAGATATAAGAACTTACAAACGCTTCATTTTTTCAATTCCAAAATGGTAGACATAAATCCTCTCAAAAGGCACAAATTTTACCCTCATCAAACAATCCAAGCAAATGACTAGACAACCTCGAAACCAATGTGTAAAAGATACAGGAACTTAGAAATTCCACCTTTGTAACCTCGAACACTATAGATGTGAACTCTCTCAACAGATACAAATTTTAGTCCCATCAAACAATCCCAACAAATGAATGAACAAAACAAACAATATTTTTTCTGGCACACTTCAAAATTCACACCATACGCCACTAATGGTGGTTGTACCTCAGCCTACTCATGATAAATGAGAGCTCACAAATAGTAAATGCAAATGCACTACCCAGAATGCCACGCGTCCCCAAAAAGAGTACATATGAAGACACAACTATACCAAGGAACTCATGAAATATTTCCAATCTAGAAAAGCCGCTCAAAGAAATTATCATTTTAAAAACATAGGAAAGTGGTGAAACCATGAGGAAAATACCACCTGCTAATGACAAAATTGCAAAAAAGACATCGATAATTACCTTTTACTAAATATTTCCCAAAAGATCAACAAAACTGAGAAACAAATTTTGTAGAGAAAATACTACTTACATTCTTGATCATGACAAGGACACTATCATGTTAAGTCTTTAACTAAAGAAGAAAGACCAACCCATAAATACACTGACACAAACAACCTAAACAAATGAGAAAACAATGAAAATAACACTTTCATTCACAAGCCTAGAACTTGAAATCCAATTAATATTACGAGCAATTCTCATTTCCATTGAATAAATTGGAGTGCAGCTAGCTACTTCCATTCCTAATCACGGCTAGTAGAGAAATTGACAATAATGAATTATGGTGTTAGTTATTTAACTCTTGAGAACAAAGTCCAACACATACAAGTAGTCAAGGATACCGAAGAATAGACAGTGACACCCAAAATGCAAACAACAACAAACAATAGACATCAACCCATAAAATGCAAAGATGTAAAACACTATAAAACAACATTATAAAAGACATAGCAACTTACAAACGCCTCTTTTTCACTTCCCATACAACAGAAATAAATCCTTCCAAGAGATACAGATTCAATTATTTTATACCTAGATACTTTCCAATTACTTACACTTAATTTTCATTGCCATTTAATAAATTCAAGTGCAGTTGCAATGCATGCATGTAAACAACCGGCATTAACCTGTAAAATGCAGAGATACAAAAAACTATAAAATGACACTGTAAAAGATATAGGAACTTACAAATGCTTCGTTTCTCAATCCAAAATGCTAGACATTACACAAACCAAAAAAGAAAGTGAAGGAGATACAAAAACTTACAAGCCCCACCTTTCTCGCTCCCAACTTCGTAGATGCAAACCCTCTTAATAGACACAAATTTCAGCCTCATCAAACAACCTAAGAAAATGACTAGACAACGCAAATAACACATTGCTTGACAGGCGTAAAACTTCACACTGTAACCTGCTATTGATGATTGCACTTCACTCTACGCACAATAAATGAGAACTCACAAATAGTAAATGCAAATGCACTACTTAACACACCATGCATCCCCATGAAGAGTGCATGCGAAGGCACAACTATACCAAGTAACTCTTGGACTATTTCAAATAGGAAGACTCCACAACACAATTATTATTTTAAAAAATAAAAATAAATGACAAAACCGAGAGGAAAATGCCACCATCCAATGACAATTCCAAAAAAACATTGATAATTACCTTTTAATAAATAATTCCCACAACATCAGCAAAACCATGGAAAAATATTTCAGCACAGTTCCTGATGTCAAATTTTAATATGCAAGATTGAGGCGATAACAGAAAATAATACTTTGCTCAACAGACTTAAAACTTCACACCATAAACCAATAATAGTGGATGTACCTCAACCCACTAAGAATAAATGAGAGCTCACAAATAGTGTATGGGTATGTGCAGAATCATCATGGAAAAAACAAGCCCTTAAGTGGCAAAAAATTCAAAAAAATCAGAGTTAGGCAACTTGACGTAAAAATTTGAATAAGTTATCTATATTATTTCAAAAATATGTAAGAATAGAATCTATAGAAAATTGAATGTAGTTTCTAAACACTAGGTTTATTTAAAAAAAAAAAACTATTTGGTGAAAATTTGAAATTTCAATGCAGTAGTACTTAAATTTCGGGGAAAAAATAAGTAGGTGTCTATTTGACCACCCTAACCACAATAAAATGATAATATTTTTTTATAATATTTTAGATATAAGTAAGATAAGTCATGCCCCGTCTTGATGCATATATTTTGTAATTTTTCCAGTAAATAATTAATTATGAATTTTTATTACAAATTTTTAAAAATATAAAAACTAAATATGTCTAACCACCTTAACTGTTGAAAACTTCATGAAATTAAAATTTTATTTTTTAATCCCTATAGTATGTGAAGCATAGAATGTGACACATGTTTGGATTTAAAATATGATAACGTTTGAAAGCTATAGATGTTTTTTCAATCAGCCTATCAATGGGACTTCAGTTATAATTTGAATAGAAATTGAATAATAATTACTTATTAAATTCAAAGTAAAGCATAATTTATATCGATGGAAAGCTGAGAATCTCCTTTAAAAACCCTTTTCGTTTCATCAATTTTTGGATAAAAATAGTCATCAGCCACATATAGCGTATTGCCACTTTTTGGCCCACATCATGATCCACCTTTTTATACCCGTGTGCTTTTGGTTGATATAGAATAATTGATGATAAATTGGACTTAATGAGTCTTGATTTAGTGTTTTTAGGTGTCTACACATCTACGATAGGTCTTGGGCCCTTATGAATTGAATAAAATGCATTTATTGATGTCTTGCAAGAGTGTTGTAACATACTACATTTCTAGGACATAATGTTATAATTCACCCTAAATAACCTTACCAGACACTATTTCAAAGTGTTGTAAAGTCTTGTTGAAGAAGGCAGATAAACATTTAATACATCTTAATGCGACATCCACTCAAAATTTCCTAGGTGGACTAAGTCACCACCTTGGTGACAACGAGTCCCATGTGGTACAAAGTTTCAAATTTCTTTTGGTTTTATTCTTTCTGGGCGTTATGTCGACTGTGATGAGGTATCATTGGGTTACTAAAGCACAAGGTGTATAAATAAGTGTTTTCTCCTCATTTAATATCTCAATTCGGTGTATTTAAATCGAGCATCATGGAAAGTATCTAACTCCATTGTTTCATGCTTCATTACATTTATTTCTTCATTTGGTTTAATTACCTAAAAGGGGTTTGATCAAGGCAAACCCCCATGCCCTAACAATCAATATTTTCTTCTTCTCTTCTTGTGTGTTTGTAGATTTAGGAACTTTAAGGATTTGAAAATCATTGAAGAAAATATTGAAGACTTGTTGAAGACATCTATTTTTTGACCTAGCCAAAATATCAACAAAAAGTCACCTTTAGGCCCGAAAATCAGAGTTTCAGAAGCAGACACCTGTAGGAAATTGAAGTGTAGACTTAGAATATCCATTTCCATTTTTGAATTTCTAAAGATTTAGAAGTGGACTAAGTAACCACTTTGGGATACCTAATCCCACTGAACCTAAATTTTAGTGATTTTTGAAGATACAGATACCCATTTGGCAGAAACTAGTTTTTGGGCAGTTTTTCCAAATTTGGGACTAAGTCACCCAAACTAGCCTAAGTGTCCCGCCAGGCTTAAAAATTAGAATTTCCAGAATCTCTAAGTTGCTTCAAGTTTACAACACACTTCCAGGTGCACACCTTTTGTCTTAAAACTTTCTATTTGGTTTTATTTGCATTTCTAGGTCATTTAGTTCATGTTTGCATATCACAGTGTGTTTTCCAACACTTTACTTTTCTTAAGTTTTGCATCATTAGATTACTTCAAATTCAGATTAGTGCATTAGTAAATCTTAATTAGACACAATACACCTCATTTAAAATAGTATTGAGTGTAAACCCTCACATTTTGGCACCCCTTTCCATCCCCTTTCTCGTTTTAGGTGAAAAATCCTAGGAGGAGCAAAGCATTGCGAAACGGGTAAACAAAAATCATTGTTTACATTTTGGTTAACCTAAATATTTTGAACATTCTTCCTTTCTAATTTTCAAGTGCATACTAGGTTTCACTTGCATTAGTTAAAGTGCATCCTAGGGTTTTCAATTACATTAGTGCAAAAATTCATAATAGCAAGCTTGCATTTTTACATTGCAAATCTCTAAAATTTTGCATGTACATCTTAGGACTACATTGTACAATACATGGACCATCAAAATCCATCAGAAAATTTTGAAAACTCTCAAAAAAATCCCTACTAGGACTAACTCGCCATCTTGGGCGAATTAGTCCCTATTCATCCCTGAAACAACCTTTTACACAACTGAAAACCCTATTTTTAAGCTTCTATTTGCTGCCTTAAACTATCTGTACTAGTTGGCTAAGTTTCTGAAACATGCATTTAATTAGATCCAGCTCAAATTAGCTCATTTCATGCATGGTTTAAATTTCACATTTGCATTCTCATATTGTTACATAGCATAATCAGTCAACTATCATTTGAAAAGTGCATTTCATTTTAGCATTACATTCTAAGTTAGCATAGATTGTTCTTTCAAAATGTTGGTTTCAATCTTCTCTAAATTTTCAAAAAAAAAATCTATTCAATAATCATGATCGTCATTCATTCAATGCATGTCCTACATATGCAAGTCTCTTAGTACACGAGAGTGAAAATGACAATGTTAACCTTAAAATCACACCCTCTCCTATCTCCCCCATTTGTGTGGATAATGTGATAGAAGAGCATACACACATAGATACTTATGATGATCATACTTGTACTTCTCCTAACACCTCTCCTTTTAGTGATGAAGGTATCTTAGCGAAAGAAGATACAATCATTGAGAATCATGAGGATCTTGTTTTTCCTTCTATTTATTCCCTTTGGAACAATATTAGACAACAACAAGAAGAGATCATAGAGACATTCCTTAACATTACTTTACCCAATCTCCATTTTGCTTTGGCTTCTAAAAATGAGGAGATTATAAATAATAAAGGAATGCTAGGGTTAGATGATCAAACCTTTAAAGTCCCTAACAACCCTCTTTTGGAAGACATTAGGGAAAAAATAAATGAACTTATAAATGATCATGATACTCTTACTTATTCCTCTCCTCATATCTCTCATAATTATGACGATAATCTTGTCCCTCTATTCCCTAATGTTCATATCTTATGGGAGGATTTATTTGGTAAAAATGAACACCCTAATGGTCCTTCTCTTGATGCCTCCCCCACTTGTGATGAAGCTACTTTACCAACTTCCACCTTGGAGGAACATATTATAAACTCTCCTAGTGGGATAGATAATATGGAACCTAACAATGAGACCTTAGAGAAACATGGCAATCAGATAGATTCTTGCCCGAATCTCCCCACTATCGATACACACAAAAATACACCCATAACTCATGAACTTTGTAATTGTACTTTCATAGAGATCATATTACCACACCAACCTTCCCTAAACATCAATAATATCATAAACCATCCTTCTAAGACAACTTTAACAGTTGTCCATCCTGAACTCCTTAACACTAGTGGTCTTGAACATCATCCTTTCCACAACATGATGTAAAAAATGAACTCTTTGCTTAATGTCAATGTCATCCCACAAAACACTAATAAATGGCATTCGTTCGATTTCGAAACCTCCTCTAACAGTGAGAACATGGCATCTGATTCTAAGCAAGAAATCTCTTTGACAACCACAACACACACTGCTTTTCCCATTGATAAAGAGAGTATCTTGTTGAGACTCCTCCAAGATCACTTGATCATCCTTCCTCCCAGAACTCATAATAAATTCTATTCCAAGACTTCATTTTGTGCATTTCATCGAGTTCATGGTCATTCCACTAATGAATGCAAGGATTTGAGTCGTAAAATTCAACATTTTCAGGAGTTTAGTATGCTTCCTTTTATGGGGGCACATAATTCCTCTAATTGATACCAATTTTCACTCTTGCTTACCTTTCATCAATAATTTTGGCTCACCTTTGTCCTACACTAAGTGGGGGAAAAGGGTTAGAAAGCCTTATCCCCATATGTCACTTGTTGTTAACCTATCATGAACTTATAAGAACAAGCTTGAGATGTGGACGACATGTCTTAAGATTGGCTCGCATGTAACTTCCCCTTTCATGACGCAACTTATCGAAAACATATGACTTGGCATAGGGATTTTTGGATAAGCTCTCATAATCCTCTACTTTAAAGCAATTGCTCACAAAATGGTGTGTAGCAACCGCTTTAAAGTGGGGGCATACATAAACAACATATTTTTTGCAAATTTCATGGTGTGATTTACTTTTTCTTGTGACGTGTCCTCTCCTTGGTGCTGTCATTGGGTTTGATGCCTTCCAAGAGTGTATGATCATCTGAAGTGGCCTGATGTGAATGAGGCATCCCATGGATAACGATCTGACATCCTGATTTATCCTCTCTTGGAGACATTAGGCACAATGCTCCCTAAGAAGAAGACCTTACATGAACAAAGAAAAATCTCCTTCAATAATTTTTTTTTACATGACATTCAAAACATTTACAAAAAGCATTACATTGTGGAGCATAACTTTGGTATGGTTTGTATAATGGGAAGCCGACACATTGGCATGAATTTCTCATTATACAGTGGGAAGTCGACACACTGGCATGAATTTCTCACTAAACAACTTATTTGGGACAACTCACCCCACAAACGACCCGATGTTGTGTGGCCCTAGAGTGAGCACATCTTTGACCCAACTCATCTTTCTTTCTTCTAGTTCTTTCCATTGCATGATCATGTATCTTGTCTTGCTGCAAATAATTCACCTTGCATGTGTCCTGTTCATACTTATGTTGGCTTGACTTAGGATCTTAGATCCTGGGGGTTTATGCAACCTCCTTTTATCTTTTTCATTCTTTTTCATCCACATTGGTACGATTGGATTCCGCTTGAATGACTACTTTAGTGAGAGTTTGAAGCAAGTTCATCCTCTCACTAAAGTGGGGGCTTAATGTGTCGCCAAAAAGCGTATTCTTTGCTTGATATGGGAATAATTGATGATAAATTGGACTTAATGAGGCCTTGATTTGGTGTTGTGAGGTGTCTACACATCCACATTAGGTCTTGGGCCCTTGTAAATTGAATAAAATGCATTTATTGATGTCTTGCAAGAGTGTTGTAACACATCTTCACACTTTTCTAGAACTATAATGTTATAATTCACCTAAATAACCTTACCAAGACCTATTTCAAAGTGTTGTAAAGTCTTGTAACAAAATTTCACACTTTCCTAGGCTTTTCATCAATATGTACACCTTTCTTATGTTTTAAATGGCCCCTTTATACACTTACAAGCCTTACTTAAGTGTCTTGTTGAAGAAGAACTTGGTAAACAACATTTAATACATCTTAATCTCTGACATCCACTCAAAATTGCCTAGGTGGACTAAGTCGCCACCTTGGAAAACTTAGTCCCATGTGGTACAAAAATCAAAATTGATTCAAATTTCTTTTGGGTTTTTATTCTTTAAGACCTTATGTTGGCTTGTGATGAGGTATCATCGGGTTACTAAGACACAAAGGAGTATAAATAAGCATTTTTATCCTCATTTAAAATCTCTCCCATATCCTTCCAATCCCCCAGTCTCCTACAATCTCCTAACTCATAACTCATCACTCATCATGTTCTCAAGTCAAGCAAGCTAGGGTTTTGTCATTGTAAGTCATCAAGATAGCTTCCAAGGACATTCAAGGGAAAATTATTCATGTTTTGTTGTAGAAATTCAAGGTCAAAAATCATGGAAAGTATCTAACCCCATTTTTTCATGCTTAATTGCATTTCTTTCTTCATTTGGTTTAATTACCTAAAAGGGGTTTGATCAAGGCAAACCCCTATGCTTAACAATCAATATTTTCTTCTTCTCTTCTTGTCTGTTTGTAGATTTAGGAACTTTAAGGATTTGAAGATCATTGAAGAAAATATTGAAGAATTTTTGAAGACATCTCTTTGTTGACCTAGCTAAAATATCAATAAAAAGTCACCTTCAAGCCCAAAAGTTAGAGTTTCAGAAGCAGACACCTGTAGGAAATCAAAGTGCAAAATTAGAATATATGTTTCCATTTCTGAATTTTTAGAGATTTAGAAGTGGACTAAGTCACCATTTTGGGTGAATTAGTCCCATTGAACCCGAATTTTAGTGATTTTTGAAGATACATATTCCCATTTGGCAAAAACTGGTTTTTGGGTAGTTTTTCTAGATTCAGGACTAAGTCGCCTAGACTGGCCTAAGTGTCCTACTAGGCTTAAAAATCAGAATTTCCAGAATCTCAGAGTTGCTTCAAGTCTACAACAACTTTTAGGTGTACACCTTTTGTCTTACAACTTTCTATTTGGTTTTATTTGCATTTCTAGGTCATTTAGTTCATGTTTGCATATCACAATGTATTTTCCAACACTTTACTTTTCTTAAGTTTTGCATCATTAGATTGCTTCAAATTTAGATTAATGCATTATCACATCTTAATTAGACATAATAAGCCTCATTTAACATAGTCTTGAGTGTAAACCCTCGCATTTTGGCACCCCTTTCCATCCCCTTTCTCCTTTTAGGTGAAAAACCCTGGGAGGAGCAAAGCATTGCAAAACGGGTAAACCAAAATCATCGTTTACATTATCATAGTTCAGAGCACGGGGATTTGGAAATAAGTTGATCTGCTTTGCATTCCCACATAAATTCTTTTTTAGAAAACATTGCGACACACTAGCAACCACGCTCTTGCATACATCGTAACTCAAGCCTCGTGCAGAAAAGTGGTTGTTATTATTCAATTCTCAATATCTCTTCTATACTACACTCTATTGTTCCAATTCAATCAAGACCACTGCTTCCACATATACTAGCTGCATTCTCCATTCCACTTCCCATTTGTTTATTCCCATACATGCACATTAAATGATCTAGCTTTCTCATTCTTCACATTCTCATTTGCCCAACCACTTCACATCTATCATATTCAAAGCAAAAAGCAAGAAGTTTGTAACTTCCTATATCTTTTACATTATCATTTTTGTGTTGTTCACTCACTTCCTCAAATTTTTTGATGAGAGAGACAACTGTGTCTGTTGACAGGATGTATATTTCTCATATTAGGAACAAAGAAATAGTTGGTTCTAATTCCTTGTGTCTATCAAATCTATGTCTATTGAGAAGATTTGTATCTAATCAGTGCTTTTAATCTCTGCGTACAGTTACCTAAATCAATAAAGTTTGAAAAGATAGCTCAGTTGATGGTAAATGATATTCATCATATACATATATATATATATATGTGTGTGTGTGTGTGTGTGTGTGGATATAAATACACATACTTACATATACATGTATACACACACACACACACATATATATATACATGGGCACACATACATATATATGCATATATAAATATAAATACACATATACCTGTATATATATATATATATATATATACTCATACACACATATACATATACATATATATACACATAGTTATATATGTATGTGTATGTACTCAACAACATAAATAGTCCTTTATTTGAGAGACTCAAAACTCAACACCATAATCCATAAATGGCAACTGCACTTGAATCTATTCATAATAAATGAGAATCAGACCTAGGTATATGAAAAATGAAAAACACATATATAGACATATATATACATTTATATACATATATATATGTACATATAGCTATACTTTCATACATATATATATATATATATATATATATATATATATATATATATATACATGCATAGACACATATATATATGCACACACACACACACACATATATATATATATATATATATATGTCTGTTTTCCATCTATATATGTTTTTGTGATTTCCTCATTGGCTTTTGCAATTTTATGCATCATGTTGTATTTTTCCAATCCACACTACTTGTCTATTCATGAAAGAGTGATAGACATTGAAGAATGCCTATCTGTTCAAGATATATCCCATTTAGCATGTATGTTGAATAAGACTTTGGTTGGCTGTCTTTAAAATTCACACCACAACCTAACAAAGATGCATGCACTTCAGTCCACCCATAGAAAATGGGAATTCACAAATACTAAATGAAAATGCACTGGTCAAAACAGATCACATCACCATGAATAGTCAGGGCCAAGACATGGCTATAGCAAAAAGCTGATGGAATACTTGTAATGGAAAATTTCAATGGCAACAAACTCATTCTTTAATTTCAACTAACACATCCACATGTACACATTTCCTCCTAAAGGTGAACATCAGGACAATTTGCATTACTACCCAGCAAGGCACCACAAGAACACTTTTGTCTGAATATGTGCTTCAAATTGTGATAACAATGTCAGATAACCATGAAGGAGGCTTATAATTCAACACAACAACTAGAGCTAGACAGAACGAAGAGGTTATAAGCAACTACTTCTACTCCAACTCCAAGTGTCAACCCAACTATAACTAGGTCTAGCTACATTTAAAAGACACTGTATAATTGTTTTAATGTACCATTAGATTAGGCAAAGCATGGAAGCAAAAATATTCTAACAACAAGGCTTTACTTGATTTTATTTTTGTTGTTGTGCAAGAGTAATCACTTATAAGCAAGGAGAAGATAAAATGCTTCCTTCCAAAGATGGTATTCTACTTGAAGTGTCTCTAGTTGAAAATAATTACTTGATGGTATTACCGAGTTTAAAACCCTTCAATGAAGTTTCTATAAATATTTATTCCTCAGCACCTTAACAAATTTAAGATTTACCTCATTATGCAATTACCATACAAACTTTCTTTCAAGAATCTCTACTTCATTTTCTTATTCCCTTTTTTCATTTTTATGATTATATATCATCGATTCTTATTCGTATGTGTCAATGCATGCATGCAGAGAAAATATTACTTCCATTTGTAATCATGACCAACACACTATCATATTAAGTCTTTAACTTGACAAGAAAAACTAACCCATAAATACACTAACACAAACAAGGTCTGATGAAATGAAAAAACAACCTAGAAATAATACTTTCCTTGATAGCCTTAAAACTTCCAAGTGAAGATATATTTCAAATGCAAACATTTCTCATTTTCATTGAATAGATTGAAGTGCAATTAGCTATTTCCATTCTTAATCATAGCTACTAGAGGAATCAACAATAATGAATTAGAGTTTTCAATATTTAACTAAACAACATACACTAACCCATAAAAGCAGTCAAGCATAGCAAAGAGTAGACATTAACACCCAAAATGCAAACAACAACAAACAATATAAATTAACCCATAAAATAAAAAGATGTAAACCACCAAAAAATGAGACTGTAAAAGACATACCAACTTACAAATGAGTCATTTTTTGCTCCCCATACAATACACTTAAACCCTTTCAACAAAAACACATTTAATGATTTTATACCCAAAAATTTTCCAATTGCTTACACCTAATTTTTATTGCCATTTAAAAAATTCAAGTGCAATTGCAATGCATGCATACAAATAGTAGCCATTAACCCATAAAATGAAGACATGCAAAAATCCATAAAACAACACTGTAAAAGATATAGGAGCTTACAAACACTTCGTTTTTCAATTCCAAAATCGTAAACATTAGACAACCGAAAAAAGAAAATATAGCAGATACAAAAACTTACAAGCACCACCTTTGTTGCTCCCAACACCATAGATGCAAACCCTCTCAATAGACACAAATTTCAGCCTCATCAAACAACTTGACCAAATGAACAGACGACACAAATAATACTTTGCTCGACAGACTTAAAACTTCACAGTGGAAACCACTAATGATAGCTGCACTACACTCTACTCACAATAAATGAGACCTCGCTAATAGTAAATGGAAATGTACTACTTGACACGCCACACGTCCCCACAAAGAGTGCATGCGAAGACACCACTATACCAACAAACTCATAAAATATTTCCAATAGCAAAGCTCCCTACAAAAATATTATTTTTTTTAAATTAAAAAATGAGAAAACTATGAGGAAAATATTGTGAGTTAATGACAAAATTGCAAAAAAATATTGATAATTAGCCTTTAATAAATATTTCCCACAACATTAACAAAACTGTTTAAATTTGTTTCGGGCACAGATCCCAAAAATCAATTTTAATATGCAAGATTGAGGCTAGTTCCCTGCCTATAAGAAAAGGACTAATAATTTATTGCACAGACCTTTTTAATGAGTGCATATGTTTAACCCATTGAGACAAAAAATAATTTTAACTTTAATAAACCAACTTTATAATAAAACTTTGAGTCTATGAGAATAATTAACATGCATATGACTGCCATTTGAAGCATTATTTCAAAAAAATTGCATACACTAGTTGTAGATGTACATTCTAAATATATCTCCCCACTCAAAAATCCTATGTTACTCTTGCATTAGATTAAGGAAAATAATTTATTGTGACTCTTTTTTATATTATGATTTTTTTCCTTGATTGTGACTCTTCTTTATATTATGCTTTGCCACAAGCTAATATCATCTCTCATGATGATCCATAAGACTACATCTGTTATGAATTACTTATTAAATAGTTCACGTGTTTTATCTCATGCTTTGCATATTGTATCAGACAATGCATCACAGCTAAAAAGGAATATCATTGTTATATCATCAATGACATTCATGCCTTGCCCCATTGCAATTTAGGAAAAATAATGTACCTATAGTTTGATAATAAAGCATGTGACTGAATCCTGTAATATTGTCCCACCCATCAGGTTTAGGGTCAATTCTCCAAATCTATGATACTTCAATTCTGGCAAATGGTCAAATATATGTTCCTCTTAATAGCAAGGAAAAAAGAATGGTAACCATAAATAATCCACTACTACTCATTTTAATGGTTCTTAGTCCATTCCATTTCATAATTCCATCAATCCCATATCCATGTTATTTCCCAATAGAAGCTTTATGAACATCATCATCTAAATCAATACTAAGTATTGACTAGTTCATAGTTCTGGATCACAAGCATATACCTCTCTTAATAAAAAGAAAAGATCAATACTACGTATTGAACAGATGGATTTAGAACTTGCAGTACACTTATTTGGATGATCTAATGATGATGTTTGAATTTCAGGCGTATGTTGGCCGCTTCAAGCATCTTCGTATACTCTATCAAAGCTATCACAAAATTATAATTTTCCCAATATATTATCATCACTGACAGCTGTAGTATGTTTAAAATCTCTCTCTCATTCTCTCCCTTGGTTAAAATATAAAGCTTCACTGGTAACAACACTTTCAAGAGATGAAGGTTTGGATGCTTTGGAATGCTTTGGATGAAAATGAAAAATAAGACCATCTACTACTGCAGTAGCCCCAAAAACATTATCAAAAGAATTGCATTAGCCATCCAATCATCTAGATCAGAATCAATTGGAGAAGAAGTCTTCCCATTTGCTCTTCCATGCATTTTTTACCATAGGAGGCACATAATCTATCAATGTCATCTCATTGAAAAAATGTGCTATCTTCTCCGCACAAAAATTCACTAGGTGTTGTTGAGTTCATAGCAATGGTACGAGGTTTCCTTTGAATGATTTCTTGTACACAAAAAAAATCATATAGTGGCACATTGTCCTCAACCTTATCTATATTTCCCCATTTTATATACATGTCTACCATTGCTGTTGCAACTACAATGTGTAAGTAAATTCCTCTTTCATTAAGCTTCAATGTATGTCGATAATTTATTCCAATGCTCCCCATGAGAAGAGATCCCTTCAAAACCCTTATAGAATAGTTATATGCTTTTTACGTGCCACAAGAAGTTAGAAAAACTAGTAAAGATTATGGAGTTCAGCTTCACACTACTAATTGCTTTTGCCAAAAAGTTTCTAAATTTTCCATTGAGGGTTAAAGTAGTTCTTGGTACTATGCTAAGTGTTGATAATTTATGTATTAAGTGATGAGGTTGGCAATTTAGGAGGTTTCAAAATTCTTGGAACTCTTTGACAATTCCTAGTAATAGTGAAAAGCTCTGACAAAAGTGTGTTTTGGGTCTTTTATGAGTTTTTTTTGAACTTGTAGAGTTTCCATAAAAGAGTACTGTTAAAGATTTGGTGATTTTTTTGAACTCATGAACTCTCTAATTAGTCCAAAACTTTTAGAAAATATCAATAAAATTTGAAATTTATAAAACTTTTCAAATGAATCTGTAAATCAGGATCGGCCTCTGAATCATACTCATCATCGATCACATCAATAAATATATCTGCTGACCTGTATTCTATATCCTTGGCCCTCTCCTCTGGCTCATCTCCCTCATCTAGTGCTGGTCCTGCATCACTTATAGGGACATCCATGGGTATGTACAGGATCATCATGGAAAAAATAGGCCCTTAAGTGGCAAAAAAATCAGAAAAATCAGAGTTAGGCAACTTGACATAAAAAATTGAATAAGTTATCTATATTATTTCAAAAATATGTAAGAATAGAATCTATAGAAAATTGAATGTAGTTTCTAAAATACTAGGTTTATTTGAAAAAAAAATGTATTTGGTGAAAATTTGAAATTTCAATACAGTAGTACTTAAATTTTAGGGAAAAAATAAGAAGTAGGCGTTTGTCTGACCACCCTAACCACAATAAAATGAAAATATTTTTTTATAAGATTTTAGATATAAGTAGAGGAATCATGTCCTGATGTGATGCATATTTTTTTTGTAATTTTTATCCAAGTAAATAATTAATTATGAATTTTTTATTACAACTTTTTAAAAATATAAAAACTTGTATGTCTGACCACCTTAACTTGGTCAAAACTTCATGAAATTCAATTTTTTTTTTAATCCTATAGTATACGGAGCATAGAATGTGACACATGTTTTGGATTCAAAAAATGTGACATTGTTTGAAAGTTATAGATGTTTTTCAATCAGTCTATCAATCAGGACTTTAGTCATAATTCAAATAGAAAATGAATAATAATTATTTATTAATTTAAAAGTAAAGCCTAATTTATATTGATGGAAAGCTGAGAATCTCCCTTAAAAACCCTATTCCTTTCATCAATTTTGGGAAAAAAAAGTCACTAGCCACATACCCTACACATACCCATCATATTGCCACTTTTTGGCCCATCATGATCCTGCACATACCGCCATTGGAAATACATGAGCTGGTCGTGTCACTGACCACCACTCCTCATGCTCATTTGTGCTACCGACATCATTAGCATCGAAGGCTAGTGGGCATTCATGATTTGAATCATCAGAGTCACTCTTGCGAACATGATCTAGAGTGAGCCGAATGGTATCACCCAGCCTCTGAGCGCTCCATAATGATCACCTAATGAAGGGACACACCCTCGGTGGTGTTTTCACTTGCCCAAACTATCACATGACTTGCCCATAATAGAAAGGTTGTACAACATAGTCATGTCATCCAGCTAAAAATCTATCCATCTGCATCATCCTCAGCTATCCTGTGGGATTTGGCCATTCTAGTGTGAGTAGATAAGGTCTCCATAGGATCTTGTCCTCCTCCAGCTGGTCAAATCTCACCCTTCAAAAATGTAGATCTCCATACTACCGCATGCATCATAGAGGATAACCGAACACTCATGGATATCCTACAGCTATAGGACATGGGAACCAGACAAGCCTTGTGCATGTAATATGCTTGAGGCACCACACCTGTAGAAGCGTGTAGTGCACCATACTATCGATCCCTTGAAACAAAAATTGACCAAGATCATAATAAAGATGTGCTAGGATACAACATCCCTAAGAATAAACTGTCCTATCCTCTTCCATCCCATGAATCAAGTGTACCAATCCGCCATCCAGGTGTTCCGCTCATCCATCAGGATTGAGAAAAAGAGCCACTGTATGCATCATAATCTGTCTCACAACGGGGGCTCACAAATATAGAAGCATAGGAAGCTCAATTCCTGCTCTCATGTGCTCATCATGAATAGGTCCATCCAAGTAGTACTGCATTTCCACCTTCTTCTCGCGGAATAACTGATCCCCCTAGAAATATACCTGCTCTCCCCAAATAGGAACTCAAAGAATACAATGTACATCCTTGAGTGTGATGGTCATCTCCCCGGTAGGAAGGTGAAATGTACAAGTGTCGGCATCCCAGTGCTCGCATAGGGCCATCATGGTATCTCATAGGTGGCATCAAATATGCCCAATAGATGTCTACTGCCTATAGATGCCCTTTCTCTACTACTGACAGTGCTAGGGCTAAATCTCTAAGAAAGCTAATCTATCTCCCTCCTAGCCGATATCATGATCAGACTGGAACCTATCAAAATCATAACAATGTGCTCTAAAAATTCTTCTAATATCTTCAATTTTCACATTATTCATCATGCAAGTGTGCTAAAGTTACTCTAGTGTGCTTTTCTAAAGGCCTTAGACACTTTAGAACCCTTTTGGGACAATTCGCAAAGAAATGAGATGCTTTGCGAACAAATGGGACACTTTGTGAAAAAAAGGGGACACTTTGCAAACTTTTTTTCCAAGATCCTAAATTAACCTATAAATGCATTAAAAATCATTAAATCATTGTCAAATCACTAAGTGAAAGTTGCAGAATTGACTCACCTCATGGTACAGCTTGTTGTGCGCCACCTGCTCTCGAAGCACATCCAGTCACGAAGGTGCACAATCCCGTTGACTCAACATCTTCTTGTCTCACTCGTCACTCTCAAGCTACACGAAGGTAAAATGCAATATTAAGTGACAAATTATTTTCTTCTACCTCTTTTAACATATTTTCATCACTTTTTACTCTTATGCATTAAATTAGGGTTCTTTTCTCTAAGAGTTAATAAAGCATCTTTTCTTCAAAACAACATAGCGGGAGCTAGCGAATTCTATTTTCGACGCTGTTTGATGCGTTGGAATCATGATTCTGTACCCGACCTCATCAATCATCTATCATTACATGGCATGGTACTTGGAAATTCCCTACGGTATTATGTTCCTTATTCGACGTGGCTAGATTGCTACCTTGATTTCACCTCTATAAAGCAATCAGAATCAAGGGGGGAATACATCTACCCTCGAATTGGATTCCTAGGAGTTAGATAAAAGGATTTTTGGACAATTAACAAAATTGTGTTGTAGGATGCGGTTCCTAATGTTGTGGTTTTGCAGATAACTACATTAGGGGCTTCATTCTCCCATCTTTTGAATGAGTATCCTTTTATACAATAAAGTGCACCATTTCAAGTCCTTTAGCTTACATATGCACGTAGTGTCATATGGGCGCTAAAGTGGGGGATAAATGTGGCATAGAAAATTGGACACTCTTGAGAAAAAGAGACAATTTCATGCTTATTTTAGACCTACTTTTGAGAACGCCTGCATTATTCATTCTTCAAAATAACATTTATAGGCCCCTAAGACCCATTATTTTTTATCTATAGGTCCGTTTCACTTGAGAAATCATCTAAATCCTAAGAAACAACACTCAATTCATTCATATCCCGAAAACCCACCTTTAAAAACCACTAGTGGGACCCATTCAACATTTGGGTGAACGAGTCCCCTCTGGTGGGATCCATTCGCCAAGAGTGGAGAATGAGTCCTTTTGAGGGAAATTTCAATTTTGAGCAGGAATTCAATTAATTAAACTTATTTTTTTAGTGGATGTCAGCCTCTTAGGTCTAAATAACGAGAAAATTAAGTGTTGATGCCTATCAATACACATTTTAGGTCATTTTTCACATCTCTTAGTCACTTTTACAAAACAATTTCAAAAAGTTAAGTTTTAGGAGTCTCCCACAACAAGTTTTATTTACATTTTCTATAGCAAAGTTGAAGCTTTAGGACATCAAACTAGGGTTTTTACAGGTCTTCAAGCTCACTTCTTGATCAAGATTCAACATTGCAAAGAGTTGTTGATGGATATCTATGGTGAATCATGGAGAAATCTAGGTTGTGGAGATGCAACTAGCCATCAAATCACACCTAAAGACCTATTTTCAAAGTGATTCCATCTTCCATATCCTCTCTATCTTTAGAATTAAGGTTTGCATTAATTTTGCATGTCATTTACATCTATTTGATATGTTGTAGGGTTTCTAGGTTTGAAGTCTTGCATCATTCAAATCACCTTTGCACATCTTATTCTAGCACAATAGAATAGGGTTTTGACATACTTCAGATTTTCCTAGTCTTTAACACACTTAAGGCTAGGGTTTTATGCAAATTTTTGTCCATTCAAGGTTTGATTACCCAACTAGGGGTTTGGCCAAGGAAAACCCCCCATTAGGAAACCAATTTTAAGTTGTTTTGTAGGAATTTTCCAAGATCCCAATTCAAGTTTCCGTCAAGAAGTGTTGTACAAGTGTCAATGTACAGGTCTGAGATCTGAGTTTGTAGAAAATTGAAAGTGTACTGATTCACCATGGATGGCGAATGAGTCCCTTATGAGGTGACTTTTAGAGTTAGATGTAGATCCAGATACCCAGTGAGAAGAAACTAGTTTTTGGGCAGAGAACCCTGTCTGGGACTGATTCGCCCATGGTGGCGAATGAGTCCCAATCAACATAAAAGTCAAATTTACCAGATTTCCAGACTGTTTTCCAGTCTTCATCAACCTCACAGGTGCACACATTCTAAATTATAACTTTTTGTTTAGTCTTTTTTTGCATTCTTGTTCATCTTTTAAGCCTTTTGCAAACGTCACTATGTTTTTAAACATTGCATATTTCATTAAGTTTTGCATTCATAATTAGTCAATTTCATAACTTAGTTGCACTTAGATCATTTCATTTAGCCTTAATTACATCATACATACCTTAGTTTGAGTGAACCACCTTCAATTTTAGGGTTCTATCTAGATCTCCTTTTAGGTGAAAGATCCTAAGAGTGCAAGAGAAGTCTATAGAATCCACAAAATTGATGGTTCAATAAAAAAGGTGTAAATAGTGATGACAAGCCTATAAAAGCGTGAAATCTTGTTACAAGACTTTACAACACTTTGAAATAGGACTTGATAAAGGATAAAAAGGTGATTTTTAGATGAATTATAATCAAAAGAGTCTAGAAAAGTGTAGAAATGTATTATAACACTTCACAACACCTTCACAAGACATCATAATTTGAATTTTAAGGACCTAATGTGAATGTTTAAGTTACATTGCAACATCAAATCAAAGAAAAATAATTCAATCATCACAGGAAAAAGACCTAAATGACTATGAAAAAGTCCAAGATCCATTTTTCTATGGTATAATTCCTCTCCCAACCTCTTCCCTACTTTGGACAATGTTTTAGTGAAAGATGATGTAACTGTTTGTGAGGAGGACATGTTAGTGTTAGATGATCAAATATTTAAGATCTATGAAAACCCTCTTTATGTCTATTTCCCTACCTATCCTATTTTAGAAGAAATTATGGGACAAATGAATGAAATTATGGAAAATATTGACAGTCACATTTGTTCTTCTCCTAGTATCTCTCCTAGTTGTGAAGAAGATACTTTACTGTTAGAAAATCCAATCAATGAAAGAGAAAAGATGTTGTCAATTTCATAAGCGCTGAGCTACCCATTATATTCGTAGTTTTCCCCTTGGAGGAGAAACACAACTGGTACGCTATGTTGCAACTTGAAGGTTTTACAAATAGTTAATTTCTTCTGCAATTTGGAACTTGATACCGCCTATTCTTATGCTGCTTCACCTTACAAAATTTCTTGTCCTTCCATGGTTATTAGACATGGATTTTTATAGAACTAATAGACGCGTAATGAAGCATTCACTTTTGTTTCCATGAAGTCTGTAATGAAAGAAGAAGGAAGATAATGAGAATTTACTCGTAGAATCAAGTTCTAAGAAACATTTTTTAGGTCTATACTGATTTTCTTGGAATTAATGAAACACTCATCTTCATTGTTTGTTGCATCGCGAGTTCTGGGTATGAGGAAGTTTCTTACATTGTAGAGAGTATGCAAAGAAGAATATTGTTTGTTTAATGTTTGGACCATCTTTTTTTTGTGGGTGGGTGTTTGTCAAAGTTGATCAATATGTGTTTCTCTTGGTAGTATTGTTTTTCAAAGTTTGTATAGTAAATTAAGTTTTTTTATTTTATTTTATTTTTTTAATTTATTGATATTAGAAGTATAAATCTAAGTTGATATCTTTCTGGTTGAAATTTGTTGATATTAAGAGAATGAGTCTGAATTGATACTTTTCATTGCTAAGGATTGAGGAGTGGGGTGTATCCATTATTTCAAGGATTGAAGGACATTTATTATGTCATGTATTAAGGGATATCCATTCTATCAAAGTTGTCTACTGTATGATCTCAAACTCATTCCTTCAATTACAAATTTGAATCACCAAATTTTCCCAACCATTTAATATAAAACGCCTTTATGAAAACTATTTTCTCAAAAATTTATTTTGTTTAATGTATTATTGAAAATTTTATTTTTCTAAATTTTATTAATATTTTATGAAGCATAATGACTCCTTCATAGAATAATGACAATTTACTAACACAAGGACATAGGGATCATATTCCAAATAATGTAATATAAATATTTTGAAAACCATATATAAATTTTAGATTTATTTAAAAATGTTAAAAACTAACTTTATTATTATTTCAATTATAAAAAATATTCTAACAAATAAAACTATATAGCTATGCAAATTTTAATTTTGTTTTTGGTTCATAGAATAATGCTAAGTAAAGTTGAATTCACTTCTCAATCCTTCATTCATCCCCATCTACATATAGTTACACATAATATTTCCCATCTATGTATATTTTTCCTATGTATTTGATATTTTTTGTGTTCTATTATAGTCTCCATTCTAATACTATCCTTGTACACCTTATTTTTAGCAATTCACTATATTAAGTTAATTAGTTGATCTTGCACTACTTAGAATTTACCAAAAGTTAAAAAAAAAAAAAAATTAAACTATTCTCAACTCTCACCTAATTCACTAGAAACTTTGTGCTACATTGATTTAGATATTTGTGTATTTATTCAAATATATTTTGGTATTTAAAACCATTCAATTTCATTTTATTTATATCCAATTTATATTGAAAAATCCTAAACATTGAGTGGAGAATTATTGTAAGAGCACTTCTCCTTTCAAAAATAATTATGCATCACTTCATTTTTAGGATATTTACACAATTAAATAATGTTGTCTGCAATCATTTTTACTATCGTAAAGGTTTTCTAATGAAGGGAATCAACCTATATAAGAATTATGTCCTTGCAATCTAGTGATTTTCCTTAGCCTTTTTTCAATATTGGAAGTCGTTATGATAGAGCATACATTAGAGTTTTAGATGACATTGGTTGTAGGATTCTATTTTTAACCAATTCAATTATTAATATCACAAGTCAAATTTATGAAAAAGTTAAATTTACACCACTTGAGACTAATTCTCTAGTGTGAATGTTCAAGACATCAAATTTTCACAAAAATCCATTTCAAATTTTAATATTCTATTTTAAAAACACATAGAAGAAACCGTGACTCTTAGTTATGGTTCAAAATATATAATAAAAATAGTGAACTACTATGCATTGGCCAATGGTTCTATTGTTTTGGAAAATTTCACCACTAGACCCTTTTAATCGATATCAAATTGAAAATTTATAAAATCAACTTGTTAGAGTTGTCACTTGTAGCAATCATGAACTAGTATCCACTAGAATTAGATATGTTCTATTTTTTATTTATAGAATTCAATGTTATGTTACGTGAATTTTCATATTTCAAAATTAGGCTAGTTAATTATAATATTTATTAAAATTATTTTTAAAAATAAATAAATAATGGGTTTCATGGTAGTAGTTCGAAAGCGACTAAAAATTTGACAATTTGTGTTCATTTTTACAAATTTGAAAAAGGGATTATCTTCTAAGAGCATGGGTAATATTCCACTTAAAAAGTTGTGTCAATCAATAATAAATTCAAATGTCTAGAAGAATGTCACAAGAAAATATATAAATTCCACATGCTTGCATAGAACCTTATTCAAATGAGTAGATGTATGATTTATAGGAGTAACTAAGAGCTTGTTGTAATAAATTTAATTAGAACATATATCAAGTTGTCTATATTATACTATTTATTAGGTACACATAGGTCATTGATGGTCATATTTGCTAGTAATATGTTTCTTTGAAGAGAAAATATATTTTTCCGACTTTTGGATTGTCTAAAATATATAGGCATTAATCAATATTTGTATATGTTTCTTATGATTAAGTGAATTATTTTGAATCAAATGTTATGTTTCTAGTATTGAGTCTCTATTTCATTCATTATTTGTATATAGGGAAGGTCTTGTCAAGAAGAATTGTCTCCATGATCTAAATGCATCCATAACTAGTAGGGAACATTAAGGGATAAAGAAAAACATTTCTAAAATTAAAATCACCAAAATGTTATGAATAGTTGATTATAATAGTAATTTTAAAAATTAAATTAAATTATTTAATTATTTAATTACATGTGAGATTTATTTGAGTAGTTTTTAATTATTAAAGTAGACATGGTTGAGTGAATTTTACTATGTCTCCTATTTAATCTAGATGAAATTTTAGACCGATTTGTTATATTTAGATGTAGTATGGGTTTTTATTCATTTATATTTATAAGAATGTTTCCAAAATTCTTCAAATTTTATTTATATCACCAAATAAACTAAGGCATGAAAGCTCATTGGTGAAAGAGTAAATTTATTCTTAAAATATCTTCACCATGTGTCCTTGATAGGTTTATATGGATTAGGTTCTATTATTTTGAATTAATCAATAATTTAAACTCTAAATAAAATTGAGAGCTTAACTCTAATATATTTTAAGAGCATTATGCTTGTTAAATTTTTGAGCTATTTTAGTAGGAAAAGATATTTTCCTTAACTATTTTACTTTACTTATTGGACCTAATCACGCTACACCTAAGCTCACTTAGAGAATTTTTTGGTTTTTTTCCTACCTCATAAGTATTTTATATGCTCTCACACTTGGATTATAGAGATATACCTTAGATTTGAGGATCATTCAAGAGAGCCACTAATAGTAATTTTTTTCCCTTGCATCCAATGCATTGCAACCCAACAAAGATAACTCCTTCTAGAACAGTAGTCCCTTTAAATTTCAAATAAATTTATCCAATCCAACATGAAACTGACATTTTTAGGATACACCATATGCAAAATCATCTACTATTTTAGAACTCTCGATAAAATGAATTAAATCTATTTGTTGAACTTTTTATAAATTGTTAATTTCTTCTACAATTTGGAATTGGATATTTCTTATGCTTATGTTGCTTCACCCATGAATAATTTTTTCTTTGCAAGCTTTACTTGTATAGAGTGAATATTTGTGTATGTCATTGATGAAGGATTTAATCCTATAGCCATTTTCATTTCTCAACTCTTACATATCCACAAAGGGGTTGGATTCCTTGATAGCATGAAAAGATTAAAGATTAATGTCCTTTTGGTTATGACAGATTGACATAAGCACAGTTCGGTTATGACTTATTCTGACAAGATCATGGCGTCGACTTATATGCCTTCTTCTTGGGTGGGCAGCATCCATTGTCAGGGATGTCGCCATTGCAACTCGGATGTGATGAACAACTCTTATCCACGCTTGGGATAAACTTAGCAGGGTAATTCTCATTTGCAATATGTTCATTGAGATTGTGCCTGCCGGAGACATTGGCAATACAAATAACGCAGAGGAGGAGGATTGCCAATACCTTGACCGCTGAGCTGTTCATTATATCTGAGAAACAACAATATGTACTGTAATGATTCAAACTCTCTCTTCTTGATAATGGTAGATAAAAATAAGTATAGATATGTACCTGTAATAATTCAGTGTATCTCTTTGAGCTCCGCAACTTGTTATGGAGAAGAATCAACGCAGATTTCTGCTCTAATGGTCCAGAGAAGAAAGAATCACCTTAAACGTTTAATTTCTTCTGCAATTTCAAAGTTGATACTGCCTACTCTTATGCTGCTTCACCCTAAAAAATTTCTTGTCTTTCCAAGCTTCTTAGAATTGGCTTCTTTATAAAGAGCTAAAAGAAGCGTCATGAAGTATTCGCGTTAGTTTCCATGAAGTCTATGTGGGAGCAGAAGGAAGATACGAGGCTTAGTCGTAGAATTGATGAGGATGCAGTCTTGGAATTGAATTCCAACAACATTTTACATGAGGATTAGGAAACCGTTGCGACGGAAAAAAAACTATGCAGATTTCTTCAAGTATACGCTGAAATTGCCGATTTCATTGCAACTTCAGAGAAACAGAGTTTATTTTATTTTAAGGAAGACGTGTATGATAGCCTTGCAAAGACAAGATATCACATTAAGGAATTCTTTTAAGAAGAAGCCGCTTAGGATTACGAAGCAGTGAGCTTCAAATTGGGAAGAAACTACCGCTTCCGAAAATTTTAAAAAGTGGCTTCGGTTAATTTCATGGACAGTTCTAAAATGGTGGGTGGTTTGACATGCTGTTATGATAATGCTTAAATCTAAGTTTTACGTGGGATTGGCGAACTGTATTGGGGATTTCAAAGCGCTTTCGCTGGACACCAAGGTGTTATTGTGCATTGTATGGGGAGGTAGCGGGAAAACTACTCTTGCAGTGGATCTACGCAATGATTTTGTTTTATTGAGTAGTTAATAGGAATAGTTTTTTTTATTGTTTTATATTAATAATATTATAGTGATGAGTGTTCTCCAAGGAGTGGGAAGGAAAGAGAGAATAGGCTTCAGGGTCTGGTTTATATCTTTTTGATGTTATATTATTATTTATTATGAAGTAGGAGTTTGTCTTGCTTTTCTATATTAATTTTATTGAATTCAAATATGTTAAAGTCAATCTTAAATTAGGTTTCTAGTTTGTTCACTCTTTCTTGTTTATTTCTTCATCTTAGATTAGAGATTTCATTATGTCTAACGAGAAAGTTCTATGTGTTCATTTATAGATGGAGTTTCTTAGTTTACATATATCATGTTAGAATTCTTTAAAATGAATAGATGTCTCTCTCGGCTTTCTCATGTGTGTCAAACTAAATAGGTTCTTCTTGACTTGAGTTTAAAAGAGGGTCTCTATAGAAGTGGATCTGAAACAACGGAAAAAGATGGTAAGATGGTATCATATGGTTTAGGACATAGAGCACACCCACTTTCCAATTATTTCATTGAAGGATAACCCTAGAGATCTCAATGTGAGAGAAAGAGATCTTGCAATAGGGCCATCCTAGGGGCTGATTGTAAACTAATGAGGGGTTCACCACCAAGCTAGGGATTGGAAAGACAAATGCAATGTAAGATGAAATGCTTAAACCTAGTTTGATGCAATCTTTTCTACTAAATAACCTAGAAATGTATGTGAAACAGAATAACAAACCCCATAAGCTCTCCCATAAGGGCTTCGTGCATGTTGTACACAACACTCATTCCAAACCCCTAGTCTCATGTGGGGCTTATTCATTAGATCACTTCTGGCCTACCCCTATTAGTCGACTTCCTTCAAGGATGGACCTATTGTATCACACTCACGTAAAATACAAGAATGGGGGCATAATAGTGAAAGTGACCTATCTTCATTCCCCTTATGCTATTTTGGTAAATGCTTGCATGATAGTGAAGTATCAGGATGCATCTGCCTCTTGAAAGGAGAAGGAAAAGTCCACTTAGGAGCCTTCCTCTTCCTTTGTAGTTTCACCCACTTTTTCCTCTCATCCTACTATGGTGCCTTCAACTTCCACCTCCATGCATCTCTTTGGGAGTCCGATGGTGCCCTCTTGGGAAAACACAAAGCATCAGGTGTTTGACCTTCCTGTCTTTCCCATGGTGCCTCAACCCATCATGTATGGTAAGGGGAAGGGTCCTTGTGGAGTTGCCTCTATGTCTCAACCTCTGCAACCTCCTACTACTCCTTCCCCTAAGTTAGCGAATGGGAAGAGGCCCACCATTGAGGTGCTTGAGTCTACTTCTCCATCAATTTTTTTTCCATTCTTGCATCTCTTCCTCTTGTTTCTATCCAAGAGCCACTCCCTCTATCGACAACAACTATGATGGATACTCCCATGATAGAACCAGAGCCTCATGCTCCTTCTTAAGCTACAACTTCTACCTCTCGAAGCCAAAGAAATTGTTTTGCATGCAAGTGTATGTGTGGGATTAAGGCTCTAGGTATTGAGCAAGCTATTTTGTAGAAAGAGGAAGGGGAGCTAGTAGCCCTTGTTTTGATGTCTCCTACTATGTCCTCTTTTTCCCCTTCTACTTTACTTCCCATTGCCTCAATCTTCCTTCTAGCTCCCCCCGAGCATGAATGACCCTCACCCTAAAAGGGTGTAGGTCTTCATAGCTCCCTCATTTGATCCTCCTCTCTTGAAGTCCTTTTCAAACATCCTAGGTCTTTTCCTAAGCCTTTGGATATGTTAAACACCTTGGTGGTGTCATTTGTGCATTTCTCCTCTTCTTCCTCACCTTTCGCCTCATTTGTGGGGATATTGCATCCCCCGATGAAATGAAAATTGGAAGACAACCCTAATTATAGTGGGGGTCAAAATAAGGGATTGCATTCTTCAAAAGCTAGTTCTGCTTTGGCCTGAATCATCCTAGTGACGGAGGCTACATCAACATCACCTAAGTTTGTCACTACCTCCAAGTCTTTCGGTGAGGTTTGCAGTGGATCTCAGGAACCTCCTTTGTTAGTTTCCTATTTGATACATGTTACTCCCTTCAAGTGCATGTTCAACTCAATGGATGATGTCCTAGATCTATCAAATTATTTTTTTAAATCAATGACATTTACCTCACAAGACTTGAGTGAAGAAGACCTCGAGGGAACCTCTTCCTTATATTTTGTCACAAGAGAGTTAGATGGTGTTCCCCTTGCTATCCCACCCTTGAAATCTTGCATGTATTCCCCTTATAATGATCTAAATTAGGAGAATGATGACTTCTTAGTTGATAAGGACTGGGAGGGCACCTCTTCTTTATTTGTGGATTAGATTTGTGTGTGTTGTGTTTCCTCTATACTTTTTTTATGTTTTCCTAAAGGACCCTTGTCACCCTTGTACGTGCTTGGATACAAGAGTGCTTTATGTCATAAACTTATTCTATTTGTTACATCATGTTCTTCCTTTTTTGTGCCTTGATAAATTCAATAATTAGGGACGATGTAAATTTTTTGGGGCATTTAGGCCTCCCTTCCATGTTGACCAAATTTTTTATTTTTATTTTGTTTTCATGTACCCTTTTTCACAATTTGATATAGTAGGGGATTGGTGATAGTTCATATATATTATTATATAATAACTATCTATTTTTATCTATGAGCATATCTGACCCTGAAATATTAGATCACCTATCTCTTGATTTCTTCCTTTTTGAATATGTTTCCTTTCCATATTTCTCTCTTCTTTGCTTGCTTCATGATGTTGCAGTGCCTATGTATTGTCCCTCACATGTGTGAAAATATTTCCATGATTACATCTAGTCATGTATCATGGGCCACAACATCACTTTCTTGCCAATCCTTAACATGTCACATACCTTTGTGTTCAGCATGTACCATCCTAAGGGGGGCTATCATACTGCTTCAATTTTAAAAAAAAGGTGTATTTGATGGCCAACAAATCCCTTCTTGAAAATATCTTATTTTTTAAAAAAAATGTATTCTTCAACAAGGCCCCATACCAAAAATTTTCTTTCAAAATAGATTTGTAGAGAAAGATTCTAAAAACCTTCCTTCGAGAAGGGAGTAATTTTTCTAATGAAGAGGTCTGAGAACTTTCCCTTATGAGCGATATTCTTCATTTCATATTTTTTTATGAAAGAAATATTTCAGAAGGATTTCTTGATGCTAGAATCATTTAGGAGAAATATCATTACCTTTCAAATAGAGCATCACTTGATTGGATCCCTTTCCTTTTAAAGAGTTCCTGAGGGACCCCTTTGAAAGGTTCTCCTTTAATTAATGACTATCTATGTGACTATTTGCCTACCTTTTTTGGATTTTTTCTATCTAACATGTTTTGTCTGTGGATTAACATGTTGCTTTGCAGGACCAAGCACTTGTGAAGTTGCGTTTTAAATCAAGCTTGGAGCATTTAGCACCTTGAGCTTTCCTTGCAAGACCAAACACCTATAAGGGCCTATTAGACTCTACAGAGCCTTTCACAACTAACCTCCCTTAGGACTGAGCACCTATGGTGCCTATTCTATTGGACAAAACACCTACAGAGCCTTTTGTGCACCTTCTATGGGTCTGAGGGCCTATGGCACATTTTTTCAACTCTCCTTAAGATTTAGTACCTATATCCATCTCCTCTTCCTATGCATCTGAGTGTGTCAGATTGCAGTATACTTCCTCGATGGTTTAGGTATGCATTTATTAGCTTTCACTCTACTTTATCATGCATTAGATGACATTTATGCTTGCTAAAGTGGGGGATAAATGTAATGGTGTGAATTTTCACCCCTAGAAAATTCCACATTTACATACCTCCTAACTTAGAAAAATTAAATTTGATGATGCTATTACACATCCTTCATTAGCTTCCCACCCACTTGGTGGTTGATTTTTGTTTCAATGGAGGATATTCTGTTGGGGATGCTATCAGAAAGCATGGACATGTACATGGTGTACTAGTGTCTTGATAGGATTCTTGACTCTAGAATCTATAGAGGAATTACAACTCTCCATTGGTGATGAAGTGTAATGTTTCTACTCCCTTGACCAATCTTGAATACCTTCTTTGCATCTAATTTCACCTTCAAATCACTATCTCCTTCTTTCTTTGAATCTCTCTTGAACTCTCGAGATCTCATTCATTCTTGGCAACCATCTATGCACTCTTCTCACAACATTCTCATCTCCATTGAAGTTGCAAGTTGGTGTATTATGGATTCAACCTCATTGTTGCAACAATGTTAGTATTTGAAAGCTTGCAAGCTCACTCCTCCTATTATCCTTGAGTACACATGGTTCAAGGTGATATTATTCCATCTTCCTTTCACTTAGAATTATTGTATTTTTTTCGTAGCATATTGTTGTTGGCATAGTGCTTGGTACTTTCACTTTAATTTATCTTTCTTTATTGCATTTCTCCTATCATTGCTATATTGGTTGTCAATAGAGGTGGGAACACCAAAGTAGGGAATTGACTATGGTAGTCCTCTATACAAAACCCCAACATTTTTCCTTCTTGTGTGTGTAGGTTGCTTGTCGAGCAAAGACTTTGAAGATTTCAACTCATGGGTAGAAAAGTGTGCTTTCCTCACTCTCTTTCATTAATTCATAGATTAGACCAAGTTAAAGTATCCTTCTTGTTATTCAGTTATCTAGTTGCTTTATGCCTTCTTTTATTGCATTAAAGCATACTTGCTAGTTTTTTAGCGAGTTTCCTTTTTTTTTAGATTGTATTTTACATTCTCTGTCCATATAGATGCCATCAAACCACTGAGATGCCAACATGTTGTATTGTTGTTTGTGTCCTGCACTGTAGTCCTTTAGTAGTGAGTTGCTGAAATTGTAGCTCGAACTTTGGAAATTTTCTTACTTGACTCCCTGAAACTCTCGAGTTGGCATAAGGAAAGAGGTAGATTAGTTGTGCTTCCATTTCTCTTCACACACCAAAACTATCTTAAAAATTTTGTTAGCTTGAGGTAGATCAGGGTAGCCTATTTTTTTAGACCCTCTCATGACCTCATGTCCTAAGCAGTCAGTCCCCCTCCTCTATAGTAGCTTTAGTTCAAAGGAAACATTTCTACATGATTGCTACTTTTCTTTAAATTAGCTAGATAACAAGAAGATAACTCTTGAAAATGATTCTTGAATTGTGCTTCCTAGAAAATTGAGCTCTAATGAACTTCCATTGAAGTACTTTATTTGTGTGACTCCTTAAGATTTTATATGTCTACACATTCTCTAGTTTGAAAAGCCTAAAATTTTAATTCTTTTTCTCTTTGCAACATGTTGTCTTATTTGTCCTTTGACTTTTTTTATAGCAATCATCAAGTTGATCATGGTGAAATTTTAACCATTATCTCTCATACACAGTATCAACACTAAGTTGATTAGAGATGTGAATCCCCACCAAGTAAGTATTGTAGGACATTCTCAATATTAATAACCATTCATTTATAGTTTGGTATGTGCAGGATCATGATGGGCCAAAAAGTGGCAGTATGATGGGTATGTGTAGGGTATGTGGCTGATAACTTTTTTTACCCAAAATTGATGAAATGAAAAGGGTTTTTAAAGGAGATTCTCAACTTTCCACCTATATAAATTATGCTTTACTTTGAATTTAATAAATAATTATTATTCATTTTCTATTTAAATTACGACTAAAGTCCTGATTGATAGGCTGATTGAAAAACATCTATAGCTTTCAAACGATATCACATTTTTTGAATCCAAAACATGCATCACATTCTAAGCTTCATATACTATAGGATTAAAAAAAAAAATGAATTTCATGAAGTTTTGACCAAGTTAAGATGGTCAAACATACGAGTTTTTATATTTTTTAAAAGTTTTAATAAAAAATTCATAATCAATTATTTACTTGGAAAAAAATTACAAAAAACTATGCATCGCATCGAGACATGAGCCCTCTACTCATATCTAAAATTTTATAAAAAAATATTATCATTTTATTGTGGTTAGGGTGGTTAGACAGACACCTACTTCTTATTTTTCCCCTAAAATTTAAGTGCTACTACATTGAAATTTCAAATTTTCACCAAATAGATTTTTAAAAATAAAAATAAACCTAGTAGTTTAGAAACTACATTCAATTTGCTACAGATTCTATTCTTACATATTTTTGAAATAATATAGATAACTTATTCAAATTTTTATGTCAAGTAGCCTAACTCTATTTTTCCTGAATTTTTCACCACTTAAAGGCCTGCTTTTTCCATGATGATCCTGCACATACCCAATTATTAATGTTTATGTCTTCAATGCTTCATTTAAATATTAAAATTTTAAAAAAATTATTTAATTGTTAAATAATTTGATAAATTAATTTTAGAGATAAGTCAAGTGATGTAGAACTAATTTTATACTATCATGTTGGCTTAGCAAACTTCCTATTCCCTTCTATCTCTTTTGGTGGTCCTTTCATGCACCTAGGCCCACCCTTTGTAGGTTAGTTTCTTCCATTTTTTTAACTACTCTATATGTGACACTTGTCAAGGTTTTCTTTTTGCAGTTTATGGTTCAATGGTTTTCATATTTTAATGGAGGGTTTGGGAGGGGATCCATGTGGTCCCTTTCCTTTTAATTTTAATGATTTTTTTAATAGAAGGGACTATGACCTCTAGTCATCTAGATGCTATTAATTTTATCATGCAACATAAACATGATTTTTACTCTAATAAACTTGTTAAAAATCCTCAATAGTCTAATGGTTGCCTCTACAAGAGTGATGGTCATACTGTGGTGGTCTTTAATCTTAACATTATTTGTGAAGAAATTATGTATTATTCTAATATTTCTTTGATATGCAAATTTATGGGTGTATGAGCATATTTACCTTTCCTTAAATAATAGGCCAATAAAAATTGGTACCCACAAGGAGATATGGAGGTGATTCTTGTTACAAATATTTTTTCTTTGTGGTCTTGCTTTGCATATAGTTGATTAAAATTTGGGTTTTGAAGGGTTCCCTATTTTATGAACTAGGCTTGATTATTCATCCAATTGTAGCATATTAAATTTTATCCACATGTCAAAATTCATTCAAAGATTCCAATTTGGGTTTGTCTCTTTTGAATTCCAATAAAGTTTTCATGGCTTGATATTTTCCTTCTATTATATCTTCTCTTCATAAACATGTGGTTTTATCGCATCACATGCAAAAAAATGTATACTCTCATATGCTTGTATTTTTATTGAGATTGATCTTAATAAACCAATTGTGATTTTGTAGAAGTTTGATTAGGTACCATGCAATAGATGCAAGATTTAGATTAGGAGGATAGTCCATTATGATGTTTTTATCATGTTTATGGTCATTCCAACACAACTATCCAAAATAACCTTTTGTTCTTCCTTAATATTCACCTAATATATTTTAAAAGATAAAATTGATTTAAGTGGGAAATTATCAGTTACTTCTAAAGTAAAAGACTAGTGCTTTTATTTTAGTGAAATCTAGTAACAAGGGAAAGAATATGTCTTGACAAAGTAAAGGATTTCTCAAAAGGTAATCTAATAATAGATTTTATTTTTTTGAGTATTTTGAAGATATACATATGAATATAACGGAACAACCTTCATATATATTAAATTTAATGTCTTTTAATTATTTCCATGATAATACTCATGATACCCAAGTCTCTCCTATAATTTAAGTTATTCTAGATCAAGAAAAATTCTTCTACATATTTGTGTCCTATGAATGGGCCAATGCAGTGTGCTAAGGTTGCATTCAATATTTATTTTCCCAATCTACTAGTGGTACCTTTTTTTGGTTCATTATATTGTAAGATGATTAAATTTTCTCAAATGTATGTATCCAAGGATATTTTCAAAATTAAATCTTCTATTCAGTTGAGTCTTCATAAAAATGTACTAAAAAATGTTACTCTAGATAAAGTGTATAATGTGGGTTAGAAGAGTTACTAAGGGAAGGTAAAGATGATATGGGGAAGCTTTGGTTAAATATAGTGTCATTTGTACCATAGATTCTCATTTATCTATCTCTAAAAGATAATTATGCTCTAATTGAATGTCAAGGTGATATTTTTTTTATCTTATCTAGATTCATAGGCCTAATGTTTCCTTCCTTCAAGAAATAATTTTTTTTGTGTAGGAGATCATACAGGATCTTTCTTATGGTAATTTAAAAATAAATTAGTGTCGATGTGTTAGAGCTTGGGGTTTGACACAAGGAGTGGCTTGCCTCTATGATCCACTCATTCATTATTCCTTTTCCCTAATTTTTGGGTAGGGATTTTAATGCCATTGTTTCTCTTGAAGAGAAACTTGAAAGATTGAGTATACTTCATCATTCTTCTAGTTTGTTTTAGGATAATATTCCTTTCCTAAATCCTAATGATATTAAATCAAGTGGTGGTCTTTACATTCAAAAAATAGATTTTATGGAAAAATACAAAGTATTTACTATAGTCATCTTTTATATTTATGATAGGAAAAACTATTAATATAAAGTTATCCAATACATATACATTGCTATCCCAATATTTTTGCAAATAACAATAATATTTTTTCACTATAGAAACAATAATTTTTTAAATGACCACCTTATTTAATAAATGACACATTTATAGTAGTGATAAGGTGGGAAAATAGGGATGTTTAAAGTATGGAAACTAAGGTAACCTATCTTCCCACAATCATTCAAGAAATGAAATCCCCTCAAAGAATTGACTAACAACCCTTCTAGGTGAGTCAATTCAATGGGGGAATCTGCTGGTTTATTTTTATGCTTGAGGATGAGGGTCCAAGTCAAACAACACTTTGGGGAGAAAAACTAAAAATAGTAAACTACCTCCAAAATGCAATATAAAACTTAGATCTTGAAGATGAAAATCAATACTAATAGAAACATAAAACCTAATGTAGATCTAAGAAGGGGAGAATCTTGTCTACCTTTCACAAAATTTTGTTTCTACAAGCCTACCAGGTACTTATTCGTCCATGGGTGAATCATTCTCTGGTGAGAATTTTTCTAAAACTTTCGCGAGCCTCTAGTCCTATCTATGCACTTCTATATTCTTAAGGTTTCAATGTCAAAATGTTAGGACCAACTTCAGGATTTGAGTTTCTATGAGAAGATGAGTATTTTGACAACTTTTGCAACTTTGACAATTTCTTCAATTTTTCTCTTTTAAAGATCTTCAAGCCTTCTTCAGTGTAAATCACTCTACAAACCCTTGAATGAACCTTGATAATATAGATACACAACTTGCATGAGATGGATGAAATGGATGTGGATCTTTATCTTGAATCTTGCTTGAAAAAATGCATTGAACACTTGAATGGCTCATGAAACCTACGTCACAATGTTAGCTCCACAATCATGCATGATGAAAGAAGACTATGGCATGATGATTGGATCTTGATTGCTGCAATAAAACTTTGATATTTCTACTCTTGAATGCTCTTGATCATAAACTTAGCTCTTTTAATTGAACACATGAAAATATAAATTGCTTAGATGAAACGTAGTGAAATAACCTTGTATTTATATGTATGTATGCTTAATTTCCTGAAATTCAAATATCACAAGTTGACATTTGAATATACACTTAGAGACATTAAAATCTCACCAAAAACATAGTTTGAAATTTGGTTCAAAGGCCTAGGGAGGACCCATTCGTCCATGGGAAAATAGGTCCCAGGTCCCTATTCCTCGAACACACATTGCTCAAGGTAAAGAGTTATGTGTAAGAATTAATTATTATTTAGTTTCCCATTTAGAAAATACAATTTATTAGGCTTGTAAATGAATTATAGAGCTATGTTGTAGAAAAAAAGGACCCTTTTCTTTACATGAGATTAATTCGTGATAAATTGGACTTAATGAGGCCTTGATTTAGGTGTTGTGAGATATTTTATGCATCCACACTAGGTCTTGGACCCTTAATATGCATTTAATGATTCCTTGTAAAGGTGTTGTAAAGTCTTGCAAAGGACTTTCATGCTTTTCTAGACTTAATGAACCTATTTATTTATAATTTAACATTAAAAAATGTATTTAATAACATTATTACATTAATCTAGAAGGTTCTTAAAATAAAATTAATGTTAAACTAGTGTTGTACAATGTGTCTTACACATTCACATTGGTTTGTGTGCCATCCTAGGCTATGTGGACCTCATTTTAGTGTTGTAAAGTGTATTTAATCACACTTTCACATTGAATTTTGTGTCCCAAGCCCTATTTTACATTTACATCATAACTAATAGGCCCTTATTAACCCATATTGTGTATCTTCAGGCATATTTTGATCAAATAACCAACATAGTCATCGTATAAGCCTAATTTTCTTACTTCTCAGTATTCTAGCTAGAAAAAATGGCCTTATGGGATGCATTCACCATTATCAATGAATTAGTCCCATCTAGGTGGGAACCATTCACCATTAGTGGCAAATGAGTCTCATTTGAGCCATTTTTAGGGTTTTGAGTGGGAAAAATTAGGTTTTAAGTTTAATTTTTCTCCATGTTGGCCTTAGGGATCCAATTAATTGCAAAATAAGGTGAATTGTCTATAAAAGCACCTATCTTAACTCATTTTTACATCCATTAACTTAATTCACATATTCATCCACCAATTTTCCATCTCAAGTTAAACAACTTAGGGTTTTGTCATTGCAAGTCATTAAGAAAGCTTCTAGGGACATTCAAGGGAATATTTTTACATGTTATGTTGCAGACTTTCAAGATCAACATCATGGAAAGGTAATCTATTCCACTATTGCATGCTTTATTCCATTCTTTCATCATTTTTGTTTAATTACCTAAATGGGGTTTGACCAAGGCAAACCCCATGCCCTAACATTCAACATTTCTCTCTCTTGTCTTGTGTGTTTGCAGATTTAGGACTCTTAGAAGCTTGGAAATCATTGAAGATAAAGTTGCAAGGTTTCTCAAGTCTTCTTCTCATTCAAAAAGTCAAAATACCAGAAAAATCTCATTATAGACCTACACATACCTAATTTTGTTGTTGCAAGTGTGATTCGGCCTATGATTCAATGGTGGTAATGTTGATAGTTTATATATATATATATATATATATATATATATATTGCGATTGAATATGTGGATTTATAAATATGTGTGTGTTTATGTTGGCGTATATTCATTAGTATTATTTTGAGTAAATTTGATATACTATTTTATAAATAGCAATTAGATAAAAATTGAATATTTATAAATACATTAATACCTACTAGTATATATATATATGTACATGAATAATTCTATATCATGGATAGAGTATAGAGCATTTCTACTTTTCTAAGTAATTATTTTTGTTAATTATAACTTGGGAAATTTAATAGGTGAATTGGATTGTCTGTTGGTTAGAAAATGAATGATTTTTATCTTCACAATAATATAATGGTTGAGACGTAGATTCACCTGGAAATTAGTAATTAGCTTAATTGATAGATGAATAGGTGACTATGTTAGTTAAGTAAAATAAGTAATTGAATTGGTCTATTAGATTCACTAAATTTAGTTAATTTAAAACAATTGACTTCTATCTTACTAGGGTAAATTAAGTGGAGATTTTAAATAAAAAATAAAATAAAATAGAGTTATTATATCCAAATCATGGGAAATTCTATTAAAAAAGAAAAGAATAAGACATGTTAACGAATACATATGTATACTTATATAATTGACAATTAGATTGAAACCTATGATAATATATATGAATATATTTGTATATATAAATTAGTGGATTGTAGAGCAAAAATTTTATTGGATTATAGAATTTAAAAGGGAATATATTGCATAGGAATATCAACAAAAATAAACCGTTGTTAGGATTGACTTTTAGATATCATTATTTGTGCTATATAGTCTTTTAATTTGAGTAAGTTATTAAAGTAATTGATAGGTTGTTTAACTTAAATAATTATTTTTATTAATAGATGACTTAGTAGTATAAAATGTGGAAGGGATGTCTTTATGTTTATTTGATATTGTGAGGTTGCTTGGAAAAGTGAATTTCATGGTTGTTGTGATTTCCTGTTTGGTGTTGGATTAAAGGATAATTTTGATGGTTATATCTTGATGTGACTTCCTCTTGAGTTAATTTGAGGGGATTTTATTCTTTAAATTTGTGTTGTAATTTATTTGGGAATCTGTATTGTTTTGACTTACCCTTAGTTGTGAGTGGGTGTTGTCATAATAGTGGTTTACAATTCCTGAGAGGAACGAATTTTAACTGAAATCACATATTTTTAGAAAATATAATGATGTAAGCCTTAAAAAGTTCTATTTTAAGGATTCCAATTGAAGAGGGTTTGATCAAATCACCTTAGATCAAACCCTTGGATAGAACCTCACTAGTTTTAAACCATACCTATAAATGTGTCTCCTTTACACCTATCAAAATGCTGATAAAAAATCACTTTTGATTTAGCTTTTGGGGGATCAAATGAATTCATTTAAAATTTATTTAAAATGATTATGGTATTCCTCAGAACAAGCTATCCAATGAATTTAATTTTAATATGTTTTGGTTTTGTTATGTATTTGTTTTTAAAGTTTTATTAAACATAGGTTTCTCATCGAAAATGAATTTCTTTGTTCTTCACATGTGGAAAAATAGAAGATTATCAAAAAAAAAATTGAAAATTTGAGTGCACCAGATATTGAGGTCCTTGATCCAACAAAAAAAAAATAAAAAATTGACATATACAAAAAAGGTTACGCGTTATACGGTCGCGTTGTGTCTGAATTGTAATTTGTTTGACTTTGAAACTTGATTAAGGAAAAAATATTCAATAAAAAACTATCTAACCAAGTGGAAGCACTAGATATCAGAGTTATAAATCTAAATTTGAAAGAATTAGAAATTTATCCTTCATGGAAAAAAAGTTATGTGTTATCTTGTTAGCGTCACTTTTTTAAAATGTTGTTTTCTAAAAAAATCAATTTTAAGTGGGGAGATGGAAAAAAGTGCAATTTGATTCCAAAAATTTTGAAAAAAATATTTTTAGAATCTATAGACAAAATTTGATGAGACTCTAGTTTGCACCATCTTCAAATTCCTCACAGTTTAGTCGCTATAGGTGCCCGAATGTGAAGATTCAGTTAAAAATAATAATTTCAGTGTCCAGTTTGGCCAAAAATTGTAAACCACTATTATGGGATCACCCGAGTTCTTGGGTAGTCGGTGGTAGGCTTCCAAAGGTGGGGAAATAAAATTAAGCTTTATTATTGGTTTTTAGATTGATTCTTTGTGAAATATTGTTTTTATGTTCAATTTGATTTTGGTAAGTTCGGCCTTGCACTTGAAAGTGGTTATCTTTACCATGCAGTATAAGTGTGAGATGGTGCATGCCTTGATGTAATCACGTATTTGGCCTTGATTTTTTGTGCAAGTTGGTTTGCCTCATTTGTGTTTATGAGATTTGTTGCTAGAAGGGAGAGTGGTTTTCCACGAGGGTTGGAACCCTAAGTGGTATCCTAGGTAACTCGTGTGGAAGTTGAGTTAATCAAGTGATAACCTAAGAAACAGTTAGGGGATGGGTAGTAATCACACTAATAAAAAGATAATGGATGCCTCTCTCGTGGCTAAAGCGCTCATTTAGGCTTGAGATGAGACAAGAAGGCCTAGAATGGCAAATTAACTACCTTGTCTTCATGAAAGGTGAGTTAATTCCACATGTGTACGAGTGGGGGTTGAGGATCGATTGAGGTTGCCAAGGTAACCCAGGATGGGGGTCGGTAACCTATGAAGATCTACATTGGGTAACCCATGTCGATCCATGTGATGACACTCTTCCCTTAGAAACCTTGCATGTTTGTTGTTTCCCCATTATTTCTTTTGTTCCTCTAGAAGTGGATGTTGATTGTGTTGTTTTTGTCGTGGAGTCTTGTTAGCCATTGTTCACCTAACTATTTTAGTTGTGGGTCTTTCTTATCATCTCCTAACATGGGGGTGGGCCTTAGGGTCCACATGGTCAGGTGGAATGTACTATGCATCCCATTGGGTCCCCAACCAAATATTGAGATGTGTAGAGTTGTACCATTTGCAGTGACTCTAGAGTTGTACTAGAGATGAAGCCAATATTGATGCTTTGTATTCATACATTTTAGTTGCATTATTCCATTTTTTTTACTATTCCCATTCATGTTGGGAAGTAATATTGTATTGATGTAATCCTTGAACGATGTATCTTCATATCATACATGTAATGATTGTAATCTTTGGCATTATCTTATGATCGTTGATGGATGCTTATCTTTTATGTTGATCCTTATATTATTATATGGTTATTGTTTTGTAGTATGCAATCCTTAATGGTTTTGTATCTATGAAAATATTTATGTTTTGATGAATGTGCCAATAAATGCCAATATTTGAATTTTGAAATTGTATTAATGACAGGGTGGAGGGAGAGTCAATGAAAAAGGACTTTTAAGAGGGAGTGAATTCCTTGTTGGAAGGACAAAGTCCACTTAGATTTGAATTTCAAACTTGAAGAATGTTTCTCCTTTATGCCATGTTGAAGATAAATAGAGATATAATAAATCAAATAAATCTATTTTCATGTGAAAGTGGCAAAAGATGGAGGATGGGACATGAGAATGGTTAAATTAATCAAGGTTAATTAATTTAATGAAGAATTAAATGATGTGACCTATTTGACTTAAATTTATGGATTGATTTAAATCAAATATGAGAAGAATATTATTTAAAGATTTAATTAAATAAAGGGTTTTGATTTATTTAACTAAGGGAATGAAGGTATATTAAATTAAATAAGGTTTTAATTTACTCAATTTCATAGATAAACTTTAGAGATTTAATTAAACAAAATTAATTATTTAATTAAATAGGGATAATTAGATCAAATTGATTGATTTAATTAACAAGAGAGAGAGAGAGAGAGACTTAATTAAATACATGGTTTATTTAATTAAGAGAGGAAAGTTAATGAATTTAATCAAATAAAGATATTTGATTAAATGATTAGACTGAGGGATGATTCATGATGAAATGGTGTTAGTGATTAGTATCTGATGTCCAACGTCGATTAGTACATTTTACATGTCTACAGTACTTTATTTTGAATGGATAGTATACCTCCTAGTTTCTATGTTTTCAACCTCCAAGATCTACATGAGCGATTAATCCAATTGAAGGAACCTTTCTCTAATACCAATAAATTAACACCTAAAATACTAACGGGGGGCAGTGAATCCATATTCCTTAAAAATTCATTAACTTAAAAGTACATTCAAAGCATCTCAATGAAAATGTATAAATGGAAAGAAATAATTAAAGCAAAAATCACAAATATAAACACAAGAACACCATATTTACATAGAAAACCTTTAAACAAGAAAAACTATGGTGAGGATTAACTCATAATATATCATAACCGATTGCAACATATTATAGGAGGCTCATTTCTAGAAAGGATCACCACTCAGAGGACTCACTATCTATAAAATAGAAGGTCTCACTACCCAAGGAAGATCACATCTTCCATAATTACAAAGGATATAGAAAAGAGTGACTCACTACCAAATTTGAACTACTAACAATGCATCTATAATATGCTGAAGAAATAGTTCCAATTAGGCTAAGTAAATTGACTTTCCACATTTCATACTTCACCACTAACACTTTTTGGCACTTCACACTCTCCCTCATCCAAATCTACCTCATCTTCCTCATCAATGATTTGACCTTCTATATTTTCAAATAGTCATATCATCAATTAGGTTGGCCTAATTAGATGAAACATTTGACACCATAACCTACCACCTCAAAACTCTGTCATACATACATTACAAAATAAACCAAAACATGTTCTTCACAAAAATAGGTTGACATGACCTATAATCACTCCTATGAATCCACTTCATACTTAACTTAATACTGGTGCAACCCCAAAACCCTTAGGTTGGCACTGCATGAAAAAATTGGTGAAGCAACAACTAAATGAACCAACTGTTCATTCACAACTTGACATGTGAACCACCAAAAACACCTAAAAATTAGAGTGCACACTCATATGAAATATTGAAGCACTTCTTGAAATATGCAAATCATAATGATCATTCATGGTAGAATGTGGAGCATTCCAACAAGAACTTTGCACCTATAACTCTTCCTCTACTAAGCTCAATACATTGTCATCAATATCTTCAACCATGGAAGAAATACAATGCTGAAAATTTAGATGTAGACTCCTTCAACATGTACCATTATTACCTCAAAACTACATGACAAGATATTGCAGTGCAGAGCAATGTGAACCACAAAATTGATGCTTTATTACATCACTATCTTAGTCAAACACTTCTAGCCAATTTCCCAAAAACACTTGATCTTCTCCAGTATGCTCTGGAATATATTCATACTAATGAACCATCACTTCTACAATTGGTTGACATCAATGAAAAAACTATACACCATCAAGCTCATGTTTTCAAAAATATCCCCCCTTTTCATTGATGGCAACACACTTCTCCAAAACACTCCCCCTTTGACATCAAGGGAAAAGGGCACCCAAAAGATATTTCTCTTCTTCACTTCCCCTTACTGATATATTTACATGAAATCAACTCCCCCTATTTATGTTTTACATTACCAAAAATGACATAAAAAATATACCACATCACTATCTACTAACCTCACATACAAAAAATGACTATACAATTCAAAAATGTGCACCTTAATAGGATGAGGGTAATATACCTTGATATGATACCTTCAATTTTACATATGGTTTCACTATTACCTTTTATCTCTAAACTTTTACTCAATGCTAATTGATTCCATATAAAATTTTATGTATACATCTTAAGGTAGGAATGCAATTTGGGGACCTAAGCTTTTCACCCAAAGAATTATTCTAATCCAACATCTTTCCTTTATATTTACAAGATAAATTTACATAAAATATGCATTTAGTTGACTCCAAGGCAACATGCAATATTAGGAAGCACTTAATTTATCCACACACAAGAAAATAATTGCATTTTAAAATCACCCCAAGGCACATAAAGAAAGAGCTCATTACGCAATCATAGTTAAATCTCTATATTTTCTATCCGCCACAATGAGATCGTCAGCCAACCCATTTTTAGGGGTGGGAAATCCTCCCCATGGGGGTGTCATTGCCCATTGGGGGGTGCCTCCCCCAAGCCACCATAGGCAACCTATGAAGGTCGACCCATGGTCAATTAAGGGGGTTTCAACCCCTTCTTTTTATTATCCTTTTATGTTTTATTTTATTTAAATTTAAATTTATAAATTATCAAATTTAATGTATAAAAATTTGATTATTTACATTTATCATTTTTTTCTTTAATACAAATATTTATAAACATACAATATATGCTATATATTTTAACTACAATTTATGTGCTTATATATTTTTTGACTACAATTTCCATCACTAAATAAATTTATATCTAACTAGGGAATAGTAAAAGTAATTTTGAACATTAATAGTTAGACATAGTGAAAAATATTTTATCTTATTATTTTGAGTAGTTATTTGTCAAGATTTATTTACTTCCATTAAATTACTACTAAATCCTACAAAAGAAATAAATTGTTTGTTATCCTTAGTGTTCTATCATTTCATTCTCAAAATTTGAATGACTATAAAATTTGCATAGATTAATCCATAAGTGTAGTGCTTTCATTGCTTCTAAAGTTGGGTTAAACTAGAGTTGATTATTCCTAATTTATTTTCTATTAATTTAATTGCTAACCCTTTTAGTTAATTGATCATAAAATCAAACAATTGAAAATATTCCAATAGTCTTAATTCCAATTAAATAGTTCTTAATTGTTTAAGTTACATCCCACGCCTAAAACTTGCATACAAATCCCAGTGATAAAGAAACATAGAATTTTATTTGTAGATATTCTTAATTTTACCCACTTAAATCTAAACTTATGAAGGAGAAACTCATCCTTATTGTTTTTACCTTTGGACCATACTTTTATTTTAACCCAACATAATATATTTCTAAATTGGCATATTGATCATTGCCAATAGTCTAGAAAATAAATCAAACATAACAATTGAGATGATAATATAAACAAGGAACTAACTAAAGATTTCATTGTTAAGCATGAAAAAAGGAGATTAATGTTGATTTGATTACTTGAACTAAATGTTAAATCTAAGAATGTTATTTCTTAAGAGAATGTTTCAATTGCAAAAAATTAATCACTATCTTATAACATTTTGCACAAATCTAGAAATCTCAAATTGTTATTTTATTTGATTTAGAAAAATAAAATATGGATTTATAATTAATCCTCCACCTAAAATTAAGTAAGAATTAACTCTTTTAACCAAAAACTAATAAAGAACTGAATTGAAATTTTATTAAATGTTTCTTCTTATTCATTTTTCTTTTATTTATATATTTCCCATGCTTTGGATTCACAATTACACTCTTGGTTTGCTTCCATATTGGTTATTTGTTTTGCAGGTTGGAGTATTGACTCATCGATCTCCTCAATCCATCCATGATTGGTTGTAGATTTATATGTATACATAGTATGAATACGATTTCATTTGTAAAATTTCAAATCTAAAACCAAATGAACACAATCGTAAATTTATTTGAGTCGCTATTTTTCTTTTAATTTATTTTCTTAAGTTTGTGTAGCCGACCCATTTTTAGGGGTGGGAAATCCTCACCATTGGGAGTTGAATCCCCCCACGGGGGCACCTTTCCGCATTGAGGGGTGGCTCCCCCCAAGACACAATTGACGGTCTATGAGGGTCGACCCATGGTCAAGTAAGGGAGTTTCATCCTCTTCTTTTAATTATGGTTTTATATTTTATTTTATTTAAAATTTAATTTATAAATTATCCATTTTAATGTATAAACATTTGATAATTTACATTTTATTTAATACAAATATTTATAAACATACAATATATGTTATATATATTTATATATTTAATTAATAATTAATGAAAATTAATATATATATATAAATTTATATGTATATCAATAATGCAGAATTATATGTAATGTATGTATTTATATTTACAAATAAAGATTTGAATTTTGATAGGTTTAGTGTATATATATTAGTTACTTATACATATTTATATATACGCATAAATCTATTAATATTTATTTGTATTTAGTAATGGTGTTTGCACAAATAAATTCTAGTATTTGTAAATGTTGATATAGATATATTTTATTTTCTTGTTCGTATATTTTAAGACAAGTTTTACCATGATGACATACAATATTGTCATTCTACATTGGAATAATTTTTATATGTACAATAATGTTTTTTATGTTTTCCAAGAGGATACTAACTCATTAATTCACCTACAATGTTTCTATATCTAAGTAAACTCAAAACATAAAAACATAGTTTTATTGTTCTTCTAATGATAGCAAGATTCACACAATAGGATTTACTCCTAAGGGAATTATTTGGCTTCTACCAAATGTTGAAAACATAAAAAATCCAATGCTTATGTCTTTGGTTCCTACTATGCAATTATAAAGCCTAGTGTAATAAAAAAGGACTTTTAAATTTTAAATATATAATTTATTTATTTTTATTTTAACAAATCCTTAAGTATTATATGCATATTGGAGGAAGTTAACTCATTTTATTATTTCCTAAGCATATCTTGCAATACTAAAAAAAAATTCAATATTCATTTGCTCTTGGATTACACAACAAGCATGTCATGAAACATATTCCACTTACACTTTTGAAACCTTACCCATATAATACCATGTTTTTCCTAAGTCTTGCAAATTTTCCAAATTGAAATCCTAGTCCCAATTATACTCATGAAATTTACAAAACTATTCATGTTTCCCAAGAGAACCAACATGTCTCCTCCCCTTGATTTGGTTTCCACAAGATAGTCTTCTTCCTTTTTGCATTAACCTAAAAAGGAAACAACAAGAAAATAAAAATAACATGGCCAATGGTCCCACCACCCAACCATAAGGTTGTAACTTCAACTGACCCTTGACCTAGGCTCACATAGCTCTTCCCATTCACACATAACCACTATTCATGTGGATTTCTCAACAGGTTTACATCGTATAATATTCACAAGAACATTACAAAAATTATCTTTCACATATTTGTATTTATTCATCTTAGTCACATAAAAGGGTTATTTATTTAAAAGCCTAAAATCTTAGAGCAATAGGTTGTTTACTTAATTGATTTAATCGTATTAATTAATTAATTAAGCCACCTTTACTTTATTTCACTTAAGCTAAACTTAGGCCCTTTAATAATTAATTATTTGTCCTAAGGTTTTCACTTTAGGGTTTTGATCTCCTTTCTTAAGGATTGATCTCTTTGTAATTATTCACTACTAAGGTAATGCATTTTTCTTCATGTTTGTTGAGCACTATTCTTGTGCTTCTTGATCTCCTTTGGTGACAAGTTATTCACTTGCAAGTGTTCATTGAGATCTATGAGGTTGGATTATCAACTTTTACATGGTATCAAAGTTGTAGATGTACAACTTCCTATCCATCTTTTGAGGGATTCAATCCTTGAAAGAGTATTTTGTTTGCATCTTGAGTCAATTTGGACCTAACCATTATGTCCAGAAGGTTTGAAATAGTCAAGATTGACCTTTGTTTCATAGATTTTGGTTATATGGTGCCCAATCTATGAGGGTTTGAAGTTTATGAAGCTTTCCAGATCCAAAGCATACCTATAGTTTTGGAGTGTTTTGAGCCCAAAAAGATGTCAACATTGCGTTCAAAGCACCCAAAAACCCCAAAATTGACTATCAAATCGTCGAAATTGGACACATTGACATCGGGAGGCAATTTTTTTCATTTCTAGGTCATACGGCTTAGTACAACATGCAATCTGAGAAATATAAAAAAGTAGTGTTAATGGGTGCCATCATGAGTTAACCACTAGCGGTTAACCACTAGCAGTTAATGCTAGCTTAATTGCCAGACTAAACCACTAAACCCCTTTTGAAGCAGTTTTGGTGTTTTGGCCATAAATTTTGTGTCCAAACTTGTATTTTTTAAAATGAAATAGCATTGGCAAGCTAATTCTGAGACCGATCTAGTGGTGTAGTTGATTTTTCCTGATTTTACATTTTTGCTGCATTTATTTTCATTCAAAGATCTTTATTTTTGCACTTCTGGGGGCATAACTTTTTCATATGGACTCTGTTTTGTAAAAATGAATAGGCATTGGAAAGGTCTTCTAGTGATCTTTCCAAATATATATATATATTTATCAGAAAATTTACCAAGTACATTTTATTCAATTTTTTTTGTTTTTCACATTCTAGTGAATTACTTGGACATCTTAGCTCTTAGAAACTTCTTGTTTGCATGAGATGGCTTCTTTTTGGCTATTCTACATGTATTTCTAGTCTCTTGTATTTTTTTTATATTATGATCTTCCATTGTAAGCACTTATGATTTTGTAAACGCACTGAGATAAAGTGTCTTTGTATTGCACCTATATTATGGGATCTTGGACATTGCCTTATTGTACTTGCACTATGATATAAAGTGTCATGGAGGTTGATGTTTTCCTTTTCATTTCATTCATAACTTTATCATGCAAGTGTTCCTTGGTTTTGTGTTGGAGTGAGGTATGTATACTATATTTGTTCCTATGTACTAGGCAGATGTAGCAGCTAGTTGTCCATGCATTTCACTGAGATGGAGCACTTACCATATGGACACTCTTACATTCCTATTTCTGGAGGTGACCTTCCATTTTTCATTTGTTCATTTCTTTAGACTATTGGTACTTGTTCCATCTGTATCTTTGAGTTCTTAATATTTTTCTTTGGCTTTCTATCATATTTGAGTAGTGTCATTGGGGGAACTCATATAGATTCTTGTCTTCTTGATCGTGATCATCATATGTTTCAAAGAAGGTTCTTCTTTCAACATTTCAGTAGTCATTCTACAATAGTGTTTGCAGCTTCTTCATGCTTCAATGGTGTTTTTCATATTCGTCCTTTGTTCCTATCTTTTGGGACAATTTCTTCTTGGTTGGAGGCTTCTTTAGTCCTTCACTTGTCACTTGTTCCTATTCTTTTTGGGGCATTCTTGTTTGGAGGATTCTTAGTCCTTCACATGTATTTCTCTCTTTTGGAGAGGAGTTTTCCCTGCGAGGTTTTCTCTTGTTGTGAGAGATATTTTACATTTGTACATGGCTACCTCATCAGTCCTAGTTGTTGGGACCCATATTTACTTTCACATTTTTTCTCCTTATTTTTAAGCTTCTCCCTAAGTTCATCTTAAGGGGGGTTGTTAGAGTAATAGGTTGTTTACTTAATTCATTTAATCATATTGATTATTTAATTAAGTCATCTTTAATTTATTTCACTTAAGCTAAACTTAGGCCCTTCAATAATTAATTATTCATCCTAGGGTTTTCACTTTAGGGTTTTGATCTCCTTTCTTAAGGATGATCTCTTTGTAATTATTCACTTCTCGAGTAATGAATTTTTGCTTAATGTTTGGAGAGCACAATTCTTGTGTCTCTTGATCTCCTTTGGTGACAGATTATTTTCTTGTAGGTGTTCATTGGGATCTGTGAGGTTGGATTATCAAGTTCTACATAAACAAGGTGGGAAACTTATAAACAAGACAAAGCCAAGCACACAATTACTACAAATATCATAAATGATTTATTATTGAAAGTTATATAGCTTTCACAAAAAAAGATCAACAATCCAATGTTCATTCCTTTACACATCAAACAAGGAACTAACAAAAAGAGTAGACCTTACCGTGAGAATGGCTACCCAAATTATGGAAGCCTCTCTCTATCTCTCCAAACCCTTTCTTCCATATTTTTTCCTCTATCCTTTTCTCTTCCTCTATGAAGAATATTCCTCTCCCCAAATGAGAAACCTCCAAGAAAGAAAAAATAAAGACCAAAAAGGAAAAGCTCCTTCTCCACTCAAGGAGAAAGAATATATATAGAGGAGAAAAAGAACTACCTTTCTTTAACCACCTAACTACCCAACCAACTCTAATTTTTGCCACTTTCAAAAATGGGTAAATAGAGTGGGTTCTAAACTATATTTATGGGGTTTTGTACGATAAAATGACTCCTAACCTATAAGTCTATCACTTAGGGGACTTTTTTAAACAATAAACATAATTTAAAATCGCATAAGAACTCTATAAATCATAAAAGAACTAATCAAATTAAAGCATAACACAAAGGATTAATAAAACAAGCTCACACATATTCACACAACCACAAGATACATAGAACAAATCAACATAGTCATGACCATATTGTCCCTACATGAGAAGATTGAAAATTCACAAGGGTAAAGTAATCGAAGTAGCTATGTGACCCCTACCACCATTGGCACAGTTCACATGTTCACTCAACGAAAGGTGTTAGTACATCTCATGAATATGAATGGCCAAAGTAACTGTCATAATATTTCAAAAATAATGATCAACTAGGAAATCATATTTAATAATCATCATAAGTAAGCATTAATATATCAAGTTCCATCTCCATAATAACACCTAATTGCACATAAACAATATGTAATCACCTAATAAAAATTTCATTTATTAAAAATGAAATTAATCATCTCAACAATCCACTATCAACATAAGGTACACAATAATACCACTTCTTACAATAAATAACCAACAACCCATTGAAACTAAACATCTTGATCAACACATACTTACATAATCAATGAAAGAGGCACATTTGGTTATCATCGAGAAATCATGACAACCACTAGTTAGATAGAATTGGCCAGTTAAACATATTCAATAACAATCAAGTATATAACGTCATTGAAGTATAGAAACAACGATCACTCATAAACTCATGTACAATGTCCAAACATAGAAGCACATAGAATATTGAAGAATCATCATCAATGACCCATAGACTCAACAAGATAAAAAAAAGGCAGGGTCTCACAATAACACCAAAGATTATATTAATTGCATAATAATCCATGGCAACATCAATATTAATGGCTTATATCTAATACATCAGCACAAAAATACATAAAAGACATGGACCGTATCGTTGAATGATATAGAAACTTGCCAAACAATGGTGCAAGAGGAAGAATCCAATTACCCACTCACATATTAAGGGATACATAAGTGTGCCACATTGAATCGTAATAAAATCATTGACCACTAAGAAAGAAAAAAGAGAAGGGCCCCCCTATGACATAGAAGTGAATCAATCAATAGTCAATCTAGAGGGGGAAATGAGTCCTCACAGCATAAGGAGATGCACCGGGAGATGCACTAGTTCTCACACATTTTACTCAAATTATAGAGTACACCTTCCAAGTATTCAAATCCTCGTGATATATAAAGCTAAAAGTATTTATCATTCTTTATCAATTTTAATATATTTCAAATACTTGTGTACACTTAGCTATAAAAATGTAAGGTATAGGATTGTTTTGGAATGAACGAATGAATTGATGTACCCTAAATCATATTATTTCCATACATACAAATAATGTTAGATGGAAAGAGAATAAAGTTGATTCCCTGGACATGAAATTTAGGTTAGTTTAAACACTTTGAATAGTTGGCTTTGCAGATGTTGTAAGATTAGATTGAAATCATCTATGAGATGAGATCATGCTTGTTGCCGACAAGATTGTTCCTCTATGCACTATGATTGCAGACAACAAATTTGCTGGGCAGAAAAACTGAAGCGCTTTGAGAGTAGAGAATGTATTTGCTGCACAGAAATACAGCAGTTCAACGAGCTTTAGAAAAAGTTGTGAAATTTGTGATGGAGTTAAGGAATTTCTATGGACTGGTATTGCAGTGGAATGTTTAAAATATAACTGTATACATTGACAGATCAATAAATTTGTACACAATAAATAGGAAGACCATGTTCTTTAGTTTCATTTCATGCTTTACTTTGTGAGTTTGTATGATCAAATGATATTGGCAAAAGGAATCAACGGTGGGTTTTCATGGGTAAAGGAAACGCAATAATCTCATTTAAATATATATATATATACTTTCTAATTTTAGTAAGATACAATCTAAATTCTGTGAAGTCCATATTACACCTTATAATTAAGATCTATTTATTACAACTGTGTCTCAGATTCGCAATATGTAGTTGTGATCCTTATTTTAAATGCTATTTGAAAAATTACAGATGTTGCCGAAACCTAGCTGGCAAAATAAAAGAACCTTAATCTATAGATTGCATATACAGCGTGAATATCGACATCAGCGAAAGCAGAAGAACGTAACAGATGAGATGTACAAATGATTCTTTCAGCAGAGCGTAAGTCTAAACGCCCCCACAACAACAGCAGAAACAATTATGAAAACTAAAGCAAGGAAAAGGAGGTATTTTTTTCCAGTGGAGTAGAGATGGTGTAGAAGAGCAAAGAGCGTGAGAGACGAAAATAGCGAGAGTATTGAGGGAATCCACCAAGTCGAACAGGCGCTTCTTTTTTCATTGCCAGAAAGAAAAGCGCTGAGAAGCGCAGATTGCATCACAGCATCTAATCCCAATATCAGACATGCGACTTTCCAACAATTTGTTACAGAAGCTACCCCTTGTGTCGCATTTCTGGCTGTTAGAGGAAGAATTCTAATCCTCGGGGCTTGACCCCTAACAAACCAAAATCTCCCATGCATATGTAAAAGCCTCCGCGATCTAATCCCATGGTGAAATTTCACCTTGGATTTGCAAGAAAACGGTGTCTTGCCTAGGGGCCTACGCTTCTGGTTGGCTGCACCTGCAATTCATATTATAAGTAGATATATTAAAATTGTAAGCAATAGATATGGAAGAGTAGCATACCGGCGCTGTCTTCGGGAACGATGTTGGTTGCAATTGCAGGGACAGGCGCTTGCTGTAAGAGGAGATCATGGCTGTCCTCCATTGTATGCACATATATCCTCCTCCCCAAGGGTTCTATTTATTTTACTCGCGTTACTTGTTTGTCTTTGTGGAACTTTCGACGAAGGTCACGAGACGGGAAGTATGTCCCGGCCAAATGAGGTCAAGGAGCATGTCGACCTAAAAGTTCACCACAGATTCTCATTGAATTGTTTTCGTCTTGACTCTGCCTAATCTTGGTTGAACAAGATGCAAATATGTCAAATAAAGCACAAGTGCACCCATCAGTCATTTTCAAGTTCACCGCGGATTGCCATTTTTCTTCGAAAGCATGTGCATATCAATTCGTACGATCTCCTCTTAAGGTTCCGAACTCTCCGGGAAATTCCATACGAATTAAAGTAACCTCACTTCAATAGTTATTGTCTTATAAGCATACGCGCAACGCCAACGCCTCCTTCGCATTCTACAAAATGCCAATCTGAACATAGTTCATCGTATATGTTTAGTCAAACCTGCGTCATCCTTAAAACATAAACTTTATATTTTATGATTGTGGGTGTTGGGTTTGGAACAAATCTTGTTTGGTTGTATTTAGTTGTGACAAATATGGCTGTAATGTCAAAAATGGTATATAATAGATTAATATCACATTATGTTTTATATTATTTTTTTGACAATCATCACTTTAACATGTTTGAAGATACTTTGAACTAATAACCTGAATCCTTTTAAGTTTTTTTTAAAATTATATTTAGTGCAGGAAATTTAACTTTTTGCTTAATATCATTTAGTTTAGGGAGAGGACTCATAGTTGTCCATGTTCTAATAGCCACTCATTAATACATGAAAATTGAAAGCCTAGTAAAATATTTGACATTAAATTCATAGATGTGATGTATGGTTTTCATTTATATAATATGTTGGATGGACGTTTGTTGAATATTAGTTCTATATAATGGTTAAGTGGAATACGCGTAGTTAGTTAATCATCGTAATGAGTTTGGGATGATGTTAGAGATATTTGAATGTAATGCAGTCATGTTACCCCAATGAGCTTAGTTAGGTGTTATATATATGTATGGTTTCATTACTAGTGTATGTTAACTGATAACTCATATTAGTTTACTTTTTTTAAAAATTGTACCATAAAGGTTAGATGTTTTAGTGTCCTTTGAGGTTTGTGTGGCAAGGCGTTACAATCACTCACACAATACAACTATAAAATACATTATTTCCACACTTCATTTTACTCAAACTTAGCCACTAAATTCACTCAGTTAGTAATTAACCACAATCGCATGTATTCTAGATAACTATTCTATTTAATAATCATTCTATCTACACTTAAAAAGGATATCCACATATTCATAAATCCGCACTCTTAATGTATCATTATATTTACTTTATTAAATTTTAATTATTGAAAATTATCACATAAATATAAATACATAAATTTCAAGAGATAAGTCAATCCTACCTCAATATATTCTACTCTACTCAAAATTTCAATCCTAAAATTTATATACCTTAAGACACAAATACATCACCTAACTTTCTATCATTCACTCAATCAAGTTTAATCATCCTATAACTTGTTTAGCAACAATTATTAGTAAAGATTTCAATAAGTATATTTTCCCCTAAGGTTTTCCACAACGTTATCTTTTCTAATTTAAACTCACACATGGGTTGATGGATTAATAAGACTTACTTATCTAAACATAAAATTCTTGTGTATAAACCATGAGATTGGAATGCTTATTAATCATTCCTAGCCCCATTGTATTTGTTCACTTCATATAAGTAATACTTTATTAGAAAACCTTTTTACTATATGTTTTTATATATTAATACTATGCAATTCCCTATGAATAAGCAATGAGTCAATTTTAAAGGTCTCCTTCATAACTAAGTTATACTATTGATGATCCATATATTATTAAGTGGGTAGTTGTTGACAAAAATTCTATGCTTTGTAAAATCTATTTGCTAACTTGTCTATTGATCATAAATTCAAATGCCTAATGGTTAAGTTATCAAGATGATATCTAAATCTAAATTTAACTATGCATTAATAAATCGTTATTCTATGATACGAAAGGATTAACAAATAAGACAATGGTTCAATTAAATACTAACTGTACTATTTACTAACAAATACTTCTCCTTACAAGTGAAAGATAACTATTAGAATATAGTCATATAGTCTTGTTCTAATAAAGACAAGTATAGCCTTTATTCTAAGAATAGAGCTTAGCTTGGTAATCACTATACAAGCTAAACATGCCTTATAAAATAATAGACTCTTTCATAAAGTATAATACTATGTACCCTGGTGTGATTAATTTATTTGAGTAATGAAAGCAGCTGATGGCTTGATTGCTATGCCAGCCGCCATACCTAATATAGACATGCATATCAGGATTCCTAGATTCTTAAGGTACAACTACTGACGCTGCTTAGGGAAGCATTAGAAACCTTATCTTGTATCTTTGTATTCTCTGTAGTTGTTACGTGAAAATTATGGAGCCAACAGACAAATGCAATGAGATTTACACTGTTCCTTCTTCTAAACTAAAGTGTTAAAAGGAAAAGCCCTGCATTTACTTAGTCGTTTGACCATTACTTGGGGAACAATTTAGACTTACACTCGTAAAGCACTAGACCAGGCAGAAGCGATATTCTCAGAGTTAAACTTAATGGGTTTTATTTGAATTTTCTTACAAATTGATGTGACTAAATAACAATGCCATCAAGATTATCTTCCATAAACAAGGTAATATAGCAACCGCATTAACCATACGCATGCTAAAAGGATTCAGGTAAACGGTTGGAGAATCATTATGAAGATAATAGAAATCATTATACAGATTTAGAAAGGGAGTTTCGATTTAACATTAATTGGCTTGATCCAACATTATCAACCTGAGGAATGCAGACTATTTAATGACTACGAAAAAGGTTCACAATTTATCAACAGGGAACAAATGATAAGAGCCAATACTATGGACGGGGTAGAAAGAAAAGGGGGAGCATTTTGGCTCTATTATATGCGTCGGATGGGTTTACTTCTAAGAAGGACCTAAGGACAAATGCGTTAAGATTATTTCCATCGGCATAGGCTTGGAGTGAAATTCTTAGTGGAATCACAGCGATCTGATTATGATTCAAATCTTGAATCATGTTGTCTAGATTTTGTATCATAGGTTGAGTGTGACATGAGAAGGAATTATCCTTTCAAATGAATGTAATATAAAAAGGAGAAAATGTTATAAAAGGCGTCAAGATTCATTGACAGGGTAACCAATCCATCAAAATCAAGAAGAATGATCATAAATAAAAAGGATGCTTTCAAATAGATGACAAACATTGCATATACATGTATCCCAATATCTATATCAGGAATGAAATGGAAGAGATCGTACTTGGTATTGCCACGCTCTTGTCCCACTCAAAAATGCCTTAAATCCATTCTGGTAGATAGGCATACAATGTAGGCACATGAAAAAGGTATGAGTGCAACACGTAGGCTCGACCCTCTCGTGCCTTTGCATAACAAGGTAGATCAAATTGGTCGCCTTCATCAAAACATTTCCGCAAGCTCTGAATTGGTTGTCTGTGCCTTAGCTAGCAACTCCTAAAGAATATTTAACCCAATACTTGAAATCATACAGTCGAGCGAGGGAATCCAATAGGCTACTTCTTAAGCATGGAAGATCTGGCGGCAACTCAAGGCCTTGTTGAGCAACGTTGCCTGCACGACCCGATCCCTTGCTCACCACCCATCAAGGATGCAGAGGAAATCATTCTTACCTCCCTCTGCACCTCAATACGTTCCTTTTTTTTGTCTGTCAACAATTCCCGTTATGGTATATCATCAGTGGAGAGGGATAGGCTAAGTCCCCTCTTTACTAAAAGTGTCCACCTCCATGGCTATTGTATTTTCATGTGTGCCTCCCATTTTCAATCTTCTTCTTTTAGTGTTTTCTAAAGATAGCTGCCAGTACTGAAATGCCATAATGAGACCTTCCACAATATGCTGCCCACTACGCACCTACACATCTTCTCCACTATGGTTTCTTTTAATGAGTGTAACTGCTATCCAAATCTTTTTGCATGTAACATGCACTTCATTGCCTTTATTGGCATGCAATAATTTTCATTGTATTAACTTATAATAGTTATTTTCATTAATTCTTTTATTTAATGCTAATATAGCAATTTAAATTATAATTATTTTTACTTCAAGTATTTTGCAATTTAGTCAATTTCAATATCACATCAATGATTCAAAGCACAACATTCAAGGATGGAATTCCAAAACTTATAACATAAAGTCACTTGTTTGCAAGTTCAAAGACAAGCCAAATATCAAAAACAATTACCTAATCCATAACTAGGGTCGAAAAGCAAGACCAACTGACCATAGACATCAGACATCATTGACAAGGTAACGGACCAGATACTCATCCTCTTCAAAGATGATGGCTAGAGTAGGGGACTAAATGCTATCTCCGATCAACTATTTCCATTGGGTTTAAGGCACGTTCAGACCTTCCAATTTAGGTGGAGTTGATGCCTAGTACCTGCAACCCACAACACACAAAATGGTTGAGCATATACGTAATCATAAAATCAAGCACACCATGAAAGGAATTCACAGTGTAGCAGGGTACTCACAAGTGAGTAATGAGACACTGTCCCTTTCACCCAAACACAACAAACAAGTAATCACATCAACTCATATACCATCAACTACATAGCAATCAAAATGATAATCACACAATGGTCATGATAAAATAACCACATATTGATCATAACAATGCATCTAACATCATATATTGTATCATAAAACAAACCAACTGCCTAACATCATTAGCACATATCTTTAATCATCCCTATTATTTTACCTTCACCTCCAAGTTCCAAGACCAACTACCTGCACATCTATAGTGAGAATGGAGGGGCACTACAATTTTTTTAAAATTTGTCTAACTTTAGGACTAGGAAAGAGTCATCCCCAAAGGTTAAAACTCCTAAATCAACAACTCATAGAGAGATGCCCCTGGATTACGAAAGGAATGCACCTGGGTTAAGAAATAAGGTTATGTCTATTGAAACCAATTGTTAGCATAAACTGAAAAACTTCAAGTGAAGTAGAAAATTCAACATATTGCAAATCAAAATCAACTAGGGAGGTATGCATGAGGTAGGACAACCTTCTAACAATCTTGATTCAAAATGAGATTAAAATCTAGCAATGATAATTTAAATCAATCTAATGAGATTTGGTACCTTACGGAGTAAAGGTCAGAGACTAGAATGGGTCAAAAAAGGAAGCAACTTGGAAAATTAAAGATGAAAATTGGCATGATCCCACCAACCAAAATGGGTATGGTTAATTTGGAGTTAAGACTTGAAAATTAGAAAAGAAATTGACTAACCCTTAAAGAGTCTAAGGTTATAAATAAGATGAAACCACCATGAATTATGGACAAAATTTCTTATAAAAGTTGGTTGAAAGGAAAAAACTTGGATAGTAAAGCATGCTAACCAGACAAGATCTCAGGTAGAGTAATGTTGGTTGAAGTTCAAACTAAACTTCCTAAGTTTTTCAAATGAAAGTAAATCTTTGTTAATCCCTTTATGATCATTTGGAGATGTTCCAGGGGTAAATTGGATTTGAAGGAAACTATGTTGCTCAATCGAAAGAATAATTAAATAACCTTGGGAATAAAAAAATATTTGCAAGATATACCAAGGAGGGTAAAATAAGGCAAGTAACAATCATTCGACTATAGAAATCCAAACAAGAAGAATGTTAAATCATTATGATCGAATTGGAGAAAGTAGTTGATTACAAGAGCTCAACTTTTAGGATGATCTAATATTTTGGAAACACCAAGGTGGGGAAAAAGAGGAGTATGTGGATCAAGAAAATATTGGATATAGATAAGTACCTTATTCAATGGAGTTTTGATGATGTATTCTAGTCAAATAAAACATTTTTATCTTCTCCATAGACATGGTTCTCAGATCATAAACCTTATATCCAAAGTTTTGTATATAATAACCATAAAAATTTTGTGGGAATTGAAGGCTTGGCTATAAGAGCTATAAGCGAAAGATTCAAATGGTCAAGAAAAAGTTAGAGTCATTTGACCAAAGGAAAGAGAAGTAAATACATCATAATTCTATAAGTTCTTGTTTCAAAAGAACAATTTGTGATTATCATTGATGCATTGAGAAAAGGTTAGGCTAGATGTTTATTTAAGAAAGTAAAAATTATCGCCTATGAGTTAGGAAATAGAAGATATATGAATGAAACCATGCTCCACATGATTTTTAGCTATCAAAAAAATTTCATGCTTGGTAACTATGTATACATTAACTGTTTGGACAACTTTTGGAGATAAAAACAAACCATCGTGATCTAAAAATAATTTTTACTCAACCAATTTAATACGTGTAAGAGGAGATGGCTTGAGTTGAAACCAAACCATGACTCTGAAATCAATTATTTAAAGGGAAATAAAAACCAAATTGTGAATGCCCCAATGCCAAAGGAGACATATCTCCTCAACAATATATATTGATTATATATTCAAGAATCAAGTGTTACAGGAGTCCAATGAAGATGTTTCATTTAATTTGAATAGACTACTAAGAATCAAAGGAAGAACCTAATTACAAAACTCTGAGGAGTTAGGGAATACGAATTGGTAAGAAGTTTAATTGGTGCCATAATCAAGACAATCTAGAGTGGAAAAATTATCAAGACTAATGTGAAACCACTATATTTCTAGAAGGAAATGGAGAGAGATGATGTAAGGTTTGTGAAATGAAGGGGAAAAAGGGGGAGAGATCAATTCAACCAATGTGGAATGTAATGGCCTAGGACCTAAACACCCCTATCCCTAAATTTCATTAGAAAGAGAGGATATCACAGAAGGATAGGATTTCCTTTCAACCTTGAGGTGAGTCTTGACCCTATTTTGGATCTTTGGATCTCTTCTTTCTTATGACATAAATGATTGATTTGAAATGTTTTGGAATGATTTAAAGTGCATTAACTAAATGAATTATGTGAAATAATACTTGAAATGCCAAGTTCTATAATAACAGTTTAGCATAAATGACATTTTGTAGGTGAATCTGAGAAGGATATGATTGTGTGTACCTGTGATAAAAAGTGGGTTTCAGGGTCTATAGCAGGATTGTTTCACCCTAGGACAAATGGGTCCTAGTGCAAGGGTCTAAAAATACTTTGTGTAGTCCTTTGATCCCATATCTAAGCTTTTGATTCCTCTAGGTTTGACTGTTGGAAAGTCAAAAATAAAATATCTAGGTGAGTTTTTGTTTCTTAACAACAATGAATTCAACAAATGCAACTTTGGAAAAGTGCTCCTTTGATCAACTTTAGATCCTTCTTCACCTATAAATTTTCACATACAAATAGAGAAGCAAAAAAAAAAAAAATCGGGTGAATGGGGGTTCGCCTTGCCTTAGTCAAACCCCATGTTTGGTAATTAAACCTTGATAATGAAATAATTACAAAATGAAGGAGTTGATGAATGAAAACTTTCTTATTATAACTCACCAAACCCTTAATAGCTGCCCTTAGAGGACTAAATTCAAACACACCACTCTAATGATTGGATCTTGCATGAATTGGCTTGATTGATTGATTGATTTGATGTTTAAATGCTTGAAACCTACATCACAATGTTAGCTCCAAAATATGACATGAACACACATGAACTTTGACATGATGATATGATCTTGATTGGTAATGTAGATGGCTGATAATTCTACTCTTCAATGCTCTTGAAAATAATATTTTCTATAGGATTGGTCTCATAAAATGTGTTAGATTTGAATTGATAAAAAGACTATGAATTTATAGGTCTTTATCTAATTTCCCAAAAATTAGATTCTAATTTAAGTTGAAAAGTGAAACTTGAATTTGAATCATTAAAATGTTGCCAAAAACATATTAAAAATTGGTTCCTAGGACTTAAAGGCCTAGAACCTAAGTCTAAGACACTCAATTTCAAAGGTGTTTTAATTAATGTTAGCAATTCTTTAATATAGGTTTCCCTTTCAAATAATGGGAATAATAGGGCTTTGGAATGCAAAATTTGGTCAATTAGAGGCTTAATTAAGTCCAATTAATTAAAGGGATGCAAACATACTGTGAAATTGAAAAGGTAAACAATTTTCTACACTACAGTTTGTAGCAAGTTGTCCATAATTCCAAAAGGGTGATGACACCAAAGGTGAAGACAGGGTGTCATCACCCAAAAAGACTTTTATATTCTCATGAAATTCCAGAGAGGAAGTGATAGATCATTATTATAGTTTTGATATTCATATGTCAAGGATTTGGCATAATGTTAGTTTGGTAGTGGTGGACAAGCTCACCAAGGTAGCCAATTTTGTGTTCGAAAATTTGACAGGTAGGGCATCAATCATATCCGCTAATTCATGCAAAAGTGTTTTGGTTGTGTGGTGTTTCTGAGAAGGTTATCTCAGATAGGGATGCACAAGTAACATTAATATTTTAAGTAAACCATAATCACCTTATTGAAAATTCAACTGAATGTAAGCTCAACTTATTTCCCTAAGACAGATAGTTAGACAATAACTTGGGGTAAACCAAGTCCTGAAGGATTTGTAGGATATTATTATTAGAATAATTTCTAACGTTCCGTGATAAATTTTTGATCTATTTGAAACATTTTACAAAAGGAAGAGCTAAATTCCTATAAGTTAGGATAAGCTAGGAAATAAGATTAGCCTTAGTCTGGAAATGTTGTCAAAAATGGAAGAGTAGATCAGGATGATCAAGGAAAGAAATAAGCATAGAAGAATGATAGGCAGGAAAGCTTTGTTGAAACAAAGCATGAGACAAGGAGTAGTACTATTATGATTGAGATTGACAGGTGTCTAGGGGTAGTATTATGCTCAAGATGGATAGTAGTCAAGGAGCATTACTATTATGCTTCAGATGGACAATAGTGTCAGTGATGCTTGTTCTTGGTTTCTAAGTTGTTCGATGGTGCAAAAGTCTAGAGGAAAGGATGGGACCCACAATGTAGTGTGCAATGCACTGACATTCCTTTTCTATTTGGGATGCACTAGGACAAGTGTGTGTTAGCCAATGTGAATGTTTTTTCCAATCACTATAGCATATGTGACATGCATGAGCTAGTCACTATTGTACTTATGATGTACATATGAGTCATTATTAATGTACTTATGATGTATAGTTCTCAAGAGAGAAAGTTTACTTGAAGCACAAAGATTCTTCCAATGTGTTAGCAAGGTCACTCAGTGCAAGGTCCAAGAAGGATGAGATTGCAGAGGGAAATGCTAAGAGAGAAGATTATTATGAGACTAAAAAAAAATTACTTATTTCTTTCATCACTTTGAAAATTGAAAGTAAAACCTTTATTTGACTTAATCTATATGTTTTGATACTTTACATCATTGAGGACAATGATTCTGAAGGGGGGGGGGGTTGTTACACCCTGTTTTTAAGCTACCAGGTTACTTCTACCTTTATAAGTAAATATGATTATAAATGCAAGATTATGTTTTGATGGCGTTTAATGAATGAATGAAATGTATGAATATGCATTATGATGAATTACTTTTAAAATACTTTAATGATGCTTATGATATATGATGAATATGATTTATATGTATCAGTTGACTATGTACATGTTGCACTAAGTTAGATGCAAGAAAGGTTCGAACCCTCCAAAGGGGGGGCAAGAGTATCACCTAGGAGAGGAGTTTGGTATGAGAACCATTAGTATGCCTATCTAATTTGATGCACACACACTCATTGTATAGGTTAAAGGAACCTTTTCAAGTGAGTCCAAAGTTTTGTGTCACTAAGTGCTAAAGCTAAGTTCAAAACTTTTTGGTCGATAGGTAAAACTATATTTTGGTCATCTTTGAAACCACCTTGACCATATAATCAAATCAATTTAAAATAACAAAACTCTTGTATGTGTCATTCACTACATGAAATGTGTATGCAAATATATATATATATGAATATATATTAACATTTATATATTATTTAATTTAAATGAATGTCGTGTATATATTAATATATATATTATATTATATAATTGATGTGTATATATATATATAAATCGATTCACAATAATATATATATTTGTATATATATTATTATTACGTATAGAATTTATGCATGTATATTCTAATTTATATATATGTGTGTGTGTGTGTGTGTGTTAGTTATTATATCTAATAACAGTGACATGCATAATAATGGAAAAATCTACAACACCAAGGGTAAGTATAGTAACATGTTTAAAGGTTGTAGCAAACACGTTGCAATCCATATTCCATGGTAAGAAAACCATAAATTATAGAGCCATGTAATTTTCATGCAATGGCGTGAGTGGTTACTATTTTTAATAGTTGTTTGAAACAATAATAGCATCCAACTTTAGGTGCATGTCTGCAAAAAGGTAGGTGGAAAAATCCCATGATAAATGCAAGTTTAAATAGAGTTCTAAAAAAACTACTACGTAACCTTTAGATAAAGCACTTTGACTAAGTAATAGTAGCAAGTGTAAAGCCCACACTTGGGAAATGGAAGGTAGGATAGTTTGTAATTGCTTTAAATCCAATGTGCCATCTTGTATGAGCTTTTAACTGAAATATTGCACAACAAACAACAAGTTTGAAATCTTCAATTGGGTCATGGCATTATGAGGAAGCATTTGAGTAATTGTTTTCAAATACAAATATGCAACTATATTTGTCCAACAACATCCATGACTAGCAAGGAAATGAGAAGTGGTAGAAAATGTAGCTTACTTTTAGTAGGAAACTTCTATCCATTTTTGTATAAATAGAGAGCAACAACATAGTGTTTGGTTGCTCATTCATTCTAAAATCATTTTGTGTATTCATGTTATTTTGAGAGTAGCATATTTGTGAGTTTGAGAGTAACATATTTTTGAGTATGAGAGCTTAGAGTATTTGTTTTAGTGTGAAGAAAAGATGATTTGAGTAGCTGCAGATATTATTGAAAGTATTAGCAGCAATGAGAGCTGAGAATAGAGGAGGTAGCAAGTAGAATCATTGTGCATTGAACAAGGAGTTGTAGGATATTTTTTTGGAGCTATTTTATTCCAGAAATGCTTAAGATATCTATCTCTCTATCTCTTATAATTTTGAAACTAAGTATTACTACTATTAAAAAGTGTGTGTGCCATCATTGTGTGCATACTATTGCTAATGAATAGTTTATGAGGGCTTGAGCAATTAGCTAGATTATTTATAAGTTGATTAGGGAATCTAAATAGCAAGATAAGTAGCTATCTTGATTATGATGTTTGATAAGCATAGTAAAGAGAAGCTAATGTGGGTATTATGATAATATCCAAAAATATAGTATGGTATTTTGCATTGCTTGAATAATTTATGTAGCTTTGAAATGAAAAGGACTGAAATCATAATAGAAGTGTTATGCCATAACTATCTAGGGGATAATGTTATTTTATGAATATCCATGTTGGTAGTTTAACCATGGGTGGAGAACTTACGTTCTTGATTGCTTATAACCCTTGAAAAGTAGGAGATTAGTTTATTCCCTAGGGTTAGGGTATACACTTGAATAAGATTTTATATCCATTTTCAACAAGAGAGTTAGAGCACATATTAAAGAAGTAAATAAATCCTCACTATCTTGAATGATATTATCTTATATTTTGACCAAGAGTTTATTAATACCTATTCATTGTATTTTGATCTTAAAAGAAGAGGACTTTACATCTCAAGAACCCCAAGCCATAATGCAAAGAGATTTCAAGGTGCAGAAGCACATACTACTCTCAAGTAGAAAATGATTTCCAAATTGGATATCAACGTATCATACATTTTAACATGTGAATAAATGTGTCATATTGAGGGAAATGATATATGATTGTTTATTCAAACATACAAACTTAGGTACCTTATATAAATTATGCAAAGGATAACTTGGAAAGAACCATGAGGAAATTGGAGATTGGTCAAAAGGTCCTTAGTTAAATTATTAGAAGTTAAATAACTTATTATACTGACTTATTATTAGACATTACTATAAACATAAGATTTTATATGATATTTAATGTCATTGATAACTAGATTGGTTATGGCATCCTAGAAGGATGGAGAAATACTAGATATGAAAAAAAGAGTTTGAAACTCAATACGAAGTTCTTTTCAAACCAAGTTTAATTTTGAATTATTATACATATCAACATATTAATAGTGCTTTAGGTTGAGACCAGGTGTGTCCAGTTAGTGACATGGTGTCATCACTATTAACTAATTATGCATGAACTAGTCGAGTTGTTACTCCCATGATTAAAAGAAAGAACTTGAATAAGAGGCAGTTTCTAGTCTCAGATTGTTAGAAGTATGTAACAGGCTATTTAAGAGGTTGAGTTAAACCTAATTGGTCAGTTGGATCAATATAAGTGTGTTATCACTTTTGAATGCAATCTTGTTTATGTTATTTAAATCTTGGGGTCAAACCAAGAGGAAAGTTATTCTCATGTCAATTTCCAAGTCGAGTAAGGGGGTGGGTGAACATATGACACTGCTTCATAGAAAGTGGATTTCTTATATATAAGAAAACTTTGGACAAAGTAAGTGTAGAAGTCGTTGCATACACTTTGTCAGTTCATTGTGTGTCAAGATTGCATAGCTAGTTAGGAGTGTCATACATAGTTGGCAAGTATCCATAGTTGTATGACTGTACTAGCTATGTAGGACATAACACTATACTTAGGTAGGCATTATTAGAGGTTTCCATACCAAACTCTTCATTGAAGGGTAGGACCATTTTCTAGTTAGGAAGATGTGTGGGGGATCACTATGTTTGTGGTTGGAGCCTGAAAAGTGCTTGGGTGATGCTCTCCCTCTTGTAGTTGGTAGCCAAGACTTGTGGAATAGAAGTGTGATCCAAATGAGGAAAACTTGACCTTGAACTCTTGTAAGTTATGAATTTGTATATGAAGTTGATCATGGATCAATTGTAATCTATGTTTGAAAATATGAGTTTCACCTACTTGGAATTATGTAATGTTGTACCATTTATGCAATGACAAGTGAAAATTATTTATGTAATGTGCATATATATTTTTTATTATAGGTAAAATAGGTTTTGAAGGGGCCCCAAAACCCTTTACAAGATAACCATTGCTTCAACATATAATCAAAAATAGAACAAGAAACCAAAAACCAACACACAAACAACCAGAAAAAAGCAAAGAAAACATAACCCAATTAGAGATTCTTAAGAATTTTCATTGCTTCATGGTCACTAGCAATGATCTTTTGATGGACATTCATGACTTCCAATACCTCTTCAAGAGGAATACCAGCCTTGACATTTAATTTGGTCTTGTTATGGGTTCTAATAGAAAGCCCCATCTCACTTATTATCTTTTGTTGAGCACCAACACCAACCACCATGTCTTTCATTCCAGAATTATCCCCCAACCACTTCCTAGCTTTCTTATTCAACAAACACAAACCCTTGGCTTCATTGCACATAGCATGTTTACTGACCTCCAGAACCTTCTCCAATTTTTTATTGACACACTTCAAACCTCCTTCAAGGGCAGCAATCTTTTGTTCGTGGGAATTTTTAATATTGATCATCTCGTCAGCAACCATTTTAAGAGTGACAAATAATTGATTGACCTTGAGTTGAACCTTATTAACTTGAGCCTGCACATTAGGGCCCTTAGAAGAATATGGCTCATCAACATTATTATTCATAGCTCTAACCCGAACATTGGAGTTCATCTCATGGAATACCTATTTGAAAAGCTTGAATAATGATAAGGAGCACTCTTTTGCCAAACCAAGATAATTAGGCATAATTTCCCAAGTTTGAAGTTGAAACCATCCTTGTCCACCACATAATCCTCTTGGGAGTCGTTGTTGGTAGTATCATTCTCCATGGTCTCCTTCCCTTTCTGATCAAAAACAACATCACCTTTAGCCATGTCCTACTCCAACAACTGATCCTCAGCTGATCTAGGTGGATCTTTGAAACCCTAAAACTTTAACTAGCTCAAATTCTCTAGAAATCATCGCCATGTAAAAGTGCTCAGAAAGATGAACCCAACTCAACTTGAATAGAGTCAAAAGGAGATCGTACGCTCAAGATATGCTTAGTCAAAGTTGGGTCAAAAATAGGGTACCAGAGGTAGATGCAAGGTCAAAAAATTGATCATCCTAGAATTGGTAAAAAATAACGTCAAATCGAAGAGCCCAATGAGACAATTCCAATGCCTCTCATTTTGTGTCAAACAGAGCTCATACACCAAAGATATGGTCGGTCAAAGTTGAAGGTTGACTATGCTAGTTTGGTAGTACTATGATGACATCAGCATGCTAACTTGGACAGTCCTACGATGACGTGGACCAATCAAATGCTAACATGTGGTATTTGTATGATGACTTGGCATCTGAGTCAGCAATGAGGTGGCAACATAGTCAGCATGAGGTGGCCAAATCAAGTTTCGACACATATCTTTTGGCAGTGAATCAAAGAGTGCCATGTAGCCCAATCACTGAGTGCCACATGGCATCCCTTGTATATCTCCTCCGGTGCGGGTCGGTTGTTAGTTTATTCAAAATTATTTGGTAGGGGGTCGAACCCATAACCTTCTTGCCTTTGTTAAATCCACCTACCTTTGTGCCATAAATTGCACTCTACTATCTATATGGCAGGTGTTTGTTTTGTAGAAGGTAAAGGCGAAATTGGGGGGCCGATGGTAAAAGGGCTTTGTAAAAGGGCTAAAAGGGAATGGTTCGAATATGAACCATGATTTAAAGCTTTTTAATCCCAAATTAGGGGGTTTGACAAATATTATTGTATAAACCCCTTTTAGCATACAAAATTGTATAAAAGGGGGTATTATGTCTTTGTAAAGACAATTCTTGGAGACCATTCTCTTGGAAGGAGAATTAGGAAAATTGCTCATTGGATTTTCAATAAAGGCTTGATGCCTTAGGCTTTTGTACTTTTGTTATGAGATTATTGATTTGGAAGCATTGTAAAAGCGATGAAGAAGCTAGGCACAAACATGTTGCTAGGAAGTTGTTGTCAGTGTGATGCAAAAGCAGGAAGAGCTTGAAGAGAAATAATCTTCCTTGAAAGAAGAATAATTTGCATTGCAGCTTGAAGACCATAGTGATGTAATCAGGTAATTTGGATCATAATAATGGCAAACAATGTCGCAGTTGAGCAAGCTCGAACATTGGGTGAACTCTGTTATCAAATCTTGTATCTTTCATTCTTTTGTCTATGTATTGAATGCTCGTTTCTATGCTCTTTCTTACATGCAATTTTTCAACAATCAATAGGTGAATCTAACAAATTGTTTAAGTGATTCATAAGTAGGATCATTATTCAGATCAAGTGGTACTAGAGCTAGTTTGACTTTTTCAAGGTGTGAAATGGGAAAAGGATTGAAGCGTGCAAAAATCTAGGAGTTGGAAGAAATCAATCATTGCATTCAACTATAGAATGATGAACTTAGGAGATTGCATAAGGAAGCAAATAAAGAGAAGCAGAAGCTATGTGTGATGTTGCAAAATTCCAAAAAGGAGTAGACCGGAGAAAATTCTTCCACAAAAATTCCCTTCAAAATTGAGAATGTTGATATTTGTACATTTTTTCCACATTCGGAGGATACCTCTTATGTACCACTCAAAATGATAGCCTGGAAGAGTCATCTATGGTAGATCAGAAGGAGTAGTTGGAAAATGTTCAAGAAGTTGACCAAGGGTCACCTATAAAACGGAAGGTAAAAGATGATTTAAGTTCAATTCCTTCTCTTAATCATAATCATGCTTTTGTAGCATTTGAGAGCCATACCAAAGGCATTGGTATGAAACTGCTAACCAAGATGGGTTATAGTGGAAAAGGCCTTGGATTTAATAGCCAGGGTATTGTCAATCCTATAGAGGTAAGAGAAAGACCTCGATACGAAGGATTGGGTTATGGTGAAGACACATCAAACTATGATAGCGAAAGTGGCTATAATTCATCTCCAAAAAGGGATGAACATGATAAAGGAAAAGCCAAGGAAGGTTCTCCTCGACAGTACAATACAAAACGTGATGGAGGAAAAGCCAAAGTAGGTTCTCCTAGACAGTTCAAGGAAAAATCCAGTCAAGGAAAGTACAAAGGTGATGATTATTGTAAATCTTTTGTTGATTTTAAAAGAAGTAATCCTACAACATAAACCTTATGGAACATGCAACCATGCAATTTTTTTCATGCACCTAACCATTGTGTAGCAAGGTGTAGCAAGAGGAAAAGTCTATGCAGGAAGATAGTCATGCAAGCCAAGAAGACGACAAATTATGCATCACGTATTCAAAGTCCTCACCCAAAGAAGGAAAAGGACAAAGCTCGAAATTACTACACTTGTTGCAGGATAAGTGGGAATTGGGTTGAAAAATGTTGGAAGTTGCATCCAGAACATCGACACTCACCAGAAACTATGAACTTGGACCTAGTCAACAGAAGGTCATAGGGGAAAAGATGGAACATTTGGTTACCATCTCTGAGGTAGATTGTGAAGAATCTCAACCGAAAATGGAAGGTTCCTTTGCTCAGCTTCTTAAGAGCTGGGAAAACCTTTTGAATAAATGATTGTATCATATTTGTTTTACCATTTTATTGTAGTATTGATTATGGTAATCAGATAGATGATACAGGACAAGTGGGGTGGTGTTTTCCTCACTATGTACAGGTGGGAAGAGGATGCAGGACAAGTGGGGAGGTGTTTCCCTCACTAGGTGTTTGACTAAGAACCTTTTGGAGGTCCAAAAGTTCCTTAGTGGGGAGGATTGATTCAAGTGGATCTTTGAAACCCTAAAAATTTAACTATCTCAAATGCTCCAAAATTATCACCATGTAAAATTGCTCAGAAAGATAAATCCAATGCAACTTGAATTGAGTCAAAATGAGATCATACACTCAAGGTATGCTCAATTAAAGTTGGGCCAAAAATAAGGCACTAGAGGTAGGATGCAAGGTCAAAAAATTGATCAGCCGAAATTGGTTGAAAATGGTGTCAAATTGAAGAGCTCAACAAGCCAATTCCAACACTGGTTGTTTCATGTCAAATGGAGCTCGTACACTAAATATATGGCTAATCAAAGTTGAAGGTTGACTATGCTAGCTTGGTAGTACTATGATGATGTCAACATGACATCAACATGCTAACTTGGATAGTCGTATGATGGCATGGACCAATCGGATGCTAACATGTGGCATTCATACGATGACTTAGCATCTGAGTCAATAATGAGGTGGTAGCATAGCCAGCATGAGGTGGCCCAATCAGGTTTTGACACATGTCTTTTGGCAGCGAATCAAAGAGTGCCACATGGCCCAATCACCGGGTGCCACATGGCACCCCTTGTCTATCTCCTTTGGTGTGGGTTGGTTGTTAGTTTATTCAAAATCATTTGTTTGGCGGTTGAACCCACAACTTTCTTGCCTCCATTAAATATGCCTACCACTGCGCTATAGATCACGCTCTACTATCTATATGGCAGTTGTTTTTTTTGTAGAAGGTAAAGGCAAAATTGGCGGGGTGACAGTTTGAACCGCCGACCTCCCCCCTACCACTCATGGCTCCTACCATTGCGCCCGTGTGTGCTTTGGAGAAATTCTCAGAGGCAACGTTATTTAAACAAATATAAAAGAATGGTGGAGAATGAAAGGAGGGGTTGGGTAAACCAAGCCCCTCTAAAATAAAGTATTTAATCCCTCTAAGCCCGATTTCATAATATTAAAAAGGGCTTAAATTAATATCTCAGAAGATATTGAAAGATTATTAAGGAGATTAGGAAATTTTTAAAAAGATTATAGGTTGTGTAAAAGGGATAAAAGGGAATGGTTTGAATATGAACTATGATTTAAAGATTTTTAATCCCAAATTAGGCCTGATTTGGAAAATATTATTGTTTAAACCCATTTTAGCATACAAAATTTTACAAAAAGGGGTATTATGTCTTTGTAAATACAATTCTTGGAGACAATTCTCTTGGAAGGAGAATTAGGAAAATTTCTCATTAGCTTTGTAATAGAGGCTTGATGCCTTAGGATTTTGTACTTTTGTTTTGAGAGAGTGAGTTGTATTATTATTGCTTTGGAAGCATTGTAAAAGCAATGGAGAAGCTAGGCACAAACATGTTGGGAAGTTTCTGTCAGTGCAATGCGGAAGCAGGAATAGGTTCAAGAGCAATAATCTTTCTTGAAAGCAGAATAATTTATATTGCAGCTTGAAGACCATAGTGATGTAAATGGGAAATTTGCATCATAATATGGCAAACGATGTCACAATTGAGCAAGCCCAGAGACATAGCCCAAACATTGGTTGAACTTTGTTATCAAATCTTGTTTCTTTCATTCTTCTGTCTATGTTTTGAATGCTCGTTTCTATGCTCTTTCTTACATGAAATTTGTCAACAATCAATAATAATAAAATTTTTGATCCATAGGTGAATCTAACAAATTGTTTAAGTGATTCATAAGTAGGATCATTATTCAGATCATCAACACCCTTCAAATTGCCATCATGCTCCTGCAACACATCCCTCCCCAAATTCATAGGAAAATTTCTCCTCTTCGGCCCCTCTTTTATCTGTAACTTAGAATCAGGGGAGACCCCTAGCTGACCCTTGTTATATGAATCCTCCTTGCTCAAATTTCCCAAAGCACCTTCGTTCAGCTTTTTTCCACCTGACCCCTTCACAGGTTTAGACTTCTGGCAGGATCATAGCACCTCTTCCTCATCTCTCATATCGTACCCTTTAGCCCTAAAGGAAATAGGGGGTTTTTTCTTTTTTATTTTCTTACCCTTAGAAATGGCAAGAGATTCCAAGTTAACATCCAAGGACACATATGACCCAGGGGCATAATCTTCATCATCGAAATAATCCTCTGACCCCATCACATACTCAAGATTCTTCTTCTTCCCAATGATGGAAATATTGGGTTGAGCAGGGATAGTAAAGAATTTAACATACTTAGAGATCAGTATAATTAAACCTTCATGAAGGATAGGATTTTGGGGTTGCGTTTATGATCTCTTATACCATTTTCCAAAGAAACTAGTAAATAGAAAGGGAACGACACCTTCCATGTGCCTAAAATGATTAAGCAAAATAAAATGATGCCCAAAGAGAATAGATAAGAGGCCATCAAGATTAAAATACATCACTATTCACTATAACAAATCCCTATGATTTGCAAGATTTTTTGCTTCCGCCCATTGTTTTAGTGTATTTTTTGCCATTTTTTGAAAACGTCGGTGCTATTTATCAGGATGGCGCTATTTTTGGTGCTTATTTGCACCGATCAAGACAATTTGGCGCTAATTTTGGCGCTCCTTTGCGCCGACATTAGCACCGCATTTAGCGCTAATATTGGCTTTGAGTTTGGCACCACCGTTAGTGCCGCATTTGGCTCTGAGTTTAGTTTCGAGTTTATCTTTGGGTTTAGCGCCGGTTTGGACACCCCTATGTTGAAGAGACTTATTTATATGTCTCATCGACAATGTAAAACAATGAAATTTCAACAAGATATGGGCATATCGAGGAGAGAATCACTTATGTCACATCGACAAGGTATATCTACAAGTGCTCGATGAAACACAACTCTTGGATATAATGAAGTAATGTCGATGAGACATTGAGATATCGATAACACAAATAAGATTGTCTCATCAATACTCCTCAAGTAATGATCAAAAGCATACATTGATATACCATCAGCAAGGTGAGAAACATATGCGGTAGAGTGGTATATACCACAACCCCACAGCAAGAAGCCTTGAGCAAGGCGGTAGTGCAGTAAACAACAGAAGGGAAGGGAAAAACACTGTCATACCGCAGCGATAATCACAAGTCTCCCTGACATGGCAGAGTTACACTGATATAGAAAGAAATAATTCCAAAGGAAAATATTGATGAGATAGTGGCATATCGGAAAGAGATATTAGCTTGTCTCATCGACACTGGCAACCAATATCAGAGGAACATAAGATCTAATGTCGATGAGACACTGAGATATCGGTAAGACAAATAAGATTGTTTCATCAACACTCTTCAAGTAATGATCAAAAGCATACACTGCTATACCATCGGGAAGGTAAGCAACATATGTGGTAGAGTTGTATACACCACAACCCCGTAGCAAGAAGCCTTGAGCAAGGCGGTAGTGTGGTAAACAATAGAAGGGAAGGTCAGAACACAACCATACCACAACAGGTATAATAAGACATGACAGTAGTATGGTAATCATGGCATCATTACAATTTACAACACTAAATGTAGAAAATCACGTCAGTCACAATCCATTTGAATATAGCCTGCCAAAATACTCTAAAACTCTAATAAAAATACTCTAAATTTTTTGTCAAAATCTTATATTCATGCATAGCCCACCAGAATGGAGTTTTCATTTTAATAAACATACGATAAAACCTTTGTTGAAACCTTATTTTTAGGCGTAGCCCGCCAAAATGGAGAAGTGTTTCAGTAAAGAATGACAAAGAATGGTAAGGAGATGTGCGTGATAGGAGGCATAGGATTCATTGTTGTTTATCTCATTCCTACTCTGATCAACAAGAGTTACAATGTTCGCTCTACTGTTTGTAATTTAGGTATTTAATTGACATATGTTTGCATAATCTCAAATTCCTTCAGATGCTTTTGAAGTATCAATGTATCCTATATAGGGTTTAGTATGACTTCTTTTAATTTAAAAATAAATCAGATTCTTTTGAAGTATCAATGTGTCCTATATAGGGTATAGAATAATTTCTTTTAATTTAAAAAAATAAATAAATGATGTATTTTCCTGTGTTTAGATAATGTGGAGATCTCTTAAATCTTCCCTAGCACACTGTCCTCTTTCGCACTGTGTTCATTACTCCAGCTACTAGGGTTTTGCATTTGACATCTTTAATATCTTCATGATAGTGGCTTTTAAATAGATCCCAGTCTTTGCTTTAATCTTTATCATGGTAACCCTTGAGTTCCATAATCCACCTTCAATCTCTTCTAAGAACATTGTCTTAAGCTAGACTGCATAGTATGCATATAAAGCAACTCCTTCATACCTACCATTGTTCCAAACCACCACTCACCACCTTCCTTAAAATGTTGCCTCCATAAACACAATAGCATGTTTTAAAATCATGGTTGCTAGTGATTGACCATTAAGGTCACTACTTTCATCAAGATACAATGAGTTTTTTGTCTTCAAACTTAAGGCATTATGCAAGATAACATTGTGAATTTTTTGTTGTGTACAATATGATTTTCTTGCACATTTATTGCTTTGCTAACTGCCTTTAAGACTGGATATTGCACCATTAGCTGCAATCTCAAACAACTCACTCATTGTCACTTGAAGGTTCATTTCATGAGCATCCTTGTATAAAATCAAACTATGGCCTATAGACTGCCTACTTACTTACTAATATAGGGGACTCATTGTTTCATGGTATTTTGAGTTTTATTTAGAAGGGGTTAATATGTGGCATTTTTATGTGTAGGAAGAATAGATTGTGATGCAATGTTTGGGTATGGGCGGTTTAGGAAAAATTAGATTGTTATCAGTGTCATAACCAGGTTGGAGAGTACCTTGAGTTGGTGTGAAACACTTCTGGGTGTTTTTGGTTGGAAGCAAAACCTAACTGTAGAAATTTTTGAATATTCGACAAAGGAAGTTCCTACATTCTAAAGATAAAATCATGAATCTGCTTATCCAGTTTTTGATCCAACTTGACTTCTTTAATATTCAATAGAGAAAGTTTGTACATTCTAAGATAAAATCATAAATTTGCTTGTCTTTGTACAATCGCTCGTTTGAATTGTTTCTTTAAAATTTTGAGGGCCATGTCCATGTACATATCTTCTTCTTTTGCTAGTTGAACACTTCAGGCTCTGCATTTACTCCAATCTCCATCTAAAATAATCAACAACATGCATTAATTTATGATTGTACCTTGAGCCGTGTGAAACACTTCCGTGTGTTTTCACTCTGAAGCAGAACTTGTGTGTAGGAATTTCCAAATATCAACAGAGGAAGTTCCTACATTCTAAAGATATATTCTATGAAACATTCCTTATTTTCTATGAAACAGTGTATATATTCTTGTACTTGTAAATATTCTTTTATTGTTATGTCTATTAAAGAAAACAGAGTTTGAATAAAAAATGCTTCACCCTTTTTTGTAAGTGAGTATGTAAATTATTGTTTAAGGAAAAATTTTGCAGTGTTTACATTTTCAGTTTACTAGTTTCAAATCTTCATTTTCTATGTATATAAAATTGTATGTGCTCTTTATCTCTAATGACATAAAACAGTAATGTCATCAGAATCAAGGTTTTCAATTTCAGCACCATCATTGTCCACACTTTTCATATCTTGTTCACTTTTAAGTACAATCATCAAAATTTTATTTTTATTTCTTCTCCTAGTTAATCTTGATTACTTTTAGCACAACACAGTAGGTTGCATTTTAAATTTCAAACATTTTATTTGCATTTTTTTGTATATATTATTTTCTTAGGGCATCATTATGTAACAACAATTTTACTTCTGAGATATACAGTAAAAATAAATGAAAGCACATGTTTGCTTTGTCAAGGGAAATGTATGGTGAATACCCTATGTCTTTCAAATAAGTGTGCACGTGAAATAAGACATAACTCATTGAATTTGATTTTCTACTGTACAATTATTTTTTTATGCGGAGGTTGCAGCAGCTTATCATGGATTAGTTTTGGCTAAGAAACAAGGTGTTTCTAAACTATGGCTAGAGGGGGACTCTCTTAATGTGATTAATTGTCTCATGATGAAATGTCCTCCTTCATGGTCAATTACCAATTTTATTAATGACTCAGTATCTATTATTAACTCTTTTGAGGAGATCAAAATCACACATTTTCTTCGTGAAGCGAACATGATGGCTGATGGGGTTGCCAATGTGGGAGTGGCCGAGATCTAAATAGAATTCTTTTGAATTGCTACCTCTTAATCTAAAGTGTATTTCTAATGAAGACCAACTGGCTTGTTTCTAGGAGAGATTTTCTCAAGGAAAGGTTTTTCATTATGATTTTAAGTTGGGTTTTGCATGTTGCCCCTTTGCTCTTTCAATTTCATTATTCTTTCCTTGGTTTTTGTAAAAGGATGGACTGGTAGTTTTGGTAGGGTTACTTGGAATGATAAACCCACATGTATTTGTGGGTGTGTGTTGTATTGTTTTGAGTAGCGTCTGGTTCATTTTACTTTTTCATTTATTCCAGGTGTTCTTGGGTTTTTGTTTGTTGCATATCACTATGGGTGGTGAGCGTTGCAAAATTGAGCCGAGTTCCTGTGAAGGGTTTTAGAAAAATGCTACTGTGTGGGAGCACTTGGAATTGGGGGGGTTACTCAATTTATGCAAAGAATTCAAGGCCCAGACCTTGATGTAATAGATTTCTTTATGAAAGGATGGAATGGGAGGTCTTTGCGTTACCAGGGTATTGAGTTTTGAATTGAAGAGGATTTTATTGCGGAGGTAACTGGTCTTTCAGTTGTTGGGTGAAAGTTTTTTAGAGACAGGGGAGTGGCTAAGAAGGTTTTTGTGAATTTCTTTAAACATGACGAGAGGAAGAAGGTTAAGGAAATTGGAAGTGGAGGTTATGCTAGGAAGTCCCTGAAGCCGCTTTGGAGGGACCTCGTGTTGGCCATTATGCACTACTTCACCCTTGAAGGTAGATTTTTTGTGAATTACACTCACCATTTTATGCTCTTAAATCATTTTAGGCATAATGTTTCGGTCTCGTTTCCTTTTTACTTGTTACATTCTATGGGGAAGAGTATTGAAGACCACAGAAAGAACCCTAAGAAGGTAGTTCTTCATCAAGGGCTTATGTGTTTAATTTTTTCTCATATCAAGCTAAAGTTGATCTCGATCTCCCTTAAAACTCTTGGTAAGAAGGAAGTTAAAAATGATGGGTATGAAACAGGGGACTCTGTCGATGAATGGGTTGGTAGTGTAGAGGAGGAAGAGTCAGAACATGAGGATATATCTTTTGATGAAGGAGGCTCTAAGGAAAGGGATGAGGAATTGGAAGAATGGGGTAAGGGCTATGAGACTGGTTGTAGGAGACTATGGGCGCTAATTCTGTTAGAAAATCTTTGAAGGGGAAAACCAAAGGCATGAAGAAAGTTAAAGCTTCTACCAAAAGGAAAATTGAGGTGATTTCCCCTAGTTTGAATGTGAATCCCGTGTTGTCTTCTGGAAAAGAGGGTTTGAAGGGTTGTCATCATGTGGGTGATGAGGGTTTGAAGGGTTGTCATCCTGTGGGTGATGTGGATCCTTCAAATTTTGATTGTGTTCAGAATGCTTCATTGGGAAACCCTGTTCCTAGTAAGGATGGTCTGCTAGAGAGCTCCCCAATGCAAGGGCTCAAGGTATCGGTTAATTTGGGTGGTCAGTTGAGTGGCCCTACTGATATGGGAAACTCTATGATGGAGGTGAAGCCTAGTGAGACTGGCTCCGTGGATATGCAGGGGATTGATGCGATTAATTGTTCTCAGGATTTTTTTGCTATAGAGAGGGAAGTGAAGAAGGAATGTCTACAGGCGTTAGCTGATTTGGAGAATCTTCCAGATAAGGAGAGGATAAAGGTGGATGTTTTGGATGTTGAGGATTCCCCAGCCGAAGAAGAGAATGAACAGAATAGGGATTGTCCTGATGCCTCTGTTGACTTGGAGCAAAAGGGTCAGCCTCCGGTTAACTGGGATGAAATTTACATGAATATGTTTTGTAGAATGGCCTAGGATGGGACGAGAAACCTTATTTCCCTGGTTAAGTGGTTATCTTCTGAGGTTAAGGAGCTCAATCTTCAGATGAAAAATTGGCAGGATGTTTGTGTTGTTATGCTAAGAGGTAACCAAAAGGAGTGGGAAATAAAAGGCAAAGTGAAATCGATGCATATTAAGCTTGATAAGCTACTGGCCAATGTTGATCATTTGGGGGTTTCTCATGAGGAAATAATTTTCTCTTTGGAAGTTATTGTTAATAAAATGTTAGAGGACAAAGTGGCAATTCTGGAGGATAAAATGGGAAAGATGTCGAAGGACTTGAAAACAGTGGTCAATATCAGCATTAACTCTTTGAAGACCACTTTTATGGGTCTTTTTGTTCTGAATGAGAAAGCATTGAATTGGACCGGAAAACCACTTGACTTGGATAATATGGAGGAAAGGATTGAAGAGATTAGTGGCTCTTAACTGGTGGAGAAAGCGAAAGCTTCTACTCTTGTGCTAGAGAAGGACATGCAGGCAGGTTTGTGTCTTAGGACGAGGAGCAAGATGAAAAAGAGGGTTGTTGTTGTTGAGGAGGAGCTGAAGGATTTTATCAGTATCCATGGGGAGGTCATCAAGGAGAACATGGCCTCGGCTAATGTTTTAGATATTTTTTATAGCTGGTGCTTCCTCTTTTGGTTTAGCAGGTTTGTTGATGTTTTATGCTTTTCGGTTTGTTGATGGGTTGCTAATGTTCCATCTTATGTCAAATTTTTGGTTTTTTGGGCTACTAGGCTTAGTGGTTTAATTTCTCTTGCAGCTTGGAATCATTGTAAAGGGTTTTGGGGCCCCTTCAAAACCTGTTTTTCCTTATCAAAAACTGATTCAATCTAATTTTCTGTTGTACATTTGTTTTTTATGTGCTTTTTACTTTTTGCATGTGGATTACCCTCAGAAAGAGACTACTTATCTTTTCTTAAATGAAGCCTTTACATTTCCTGTCTATGAAAGGAATTTACTACTTGACAATAGGTTTGTGAACTTCATACAAATTAAGATTGGTGTAAAAGGCCATCCCCACAAATGTTGTTTGGTCTAGAATTATAATGAAAAATAAAAAAGCTTGCTAGGAGAATAAATTAGGTTTTCAATTGTCCAAGTACAACATAATTTCACTGAAGCATTTCAAAGTTTAGGCATTTGAGATTCATGGAAAAATTAAACACATTTATGAAAATTAATAACATTCAATTTTCACCTGGTCCATGATAGTTATGTAAAAATTTGCACAGTTTATCCATGATTAATAACATTCAATTTTCACAATCCATGATAGTTACAAAGATAAAAGTATACAGGGAAGAGGTGGGGATAGGAGTTGCATTTTTTAGAATTGAGGTTTAGAAATATGTTTGTATAGGATATATCTCGTATTAACGTATATACATTTTTTTAAAAGTGAATAAAATTATTGTATATGGGTGCCTTTATAATAGTGGTTTACAATTTATATGAGGAAGGAAATTTTGATTTTTTCCTTTTCCTCAAACTCAAGGGGTTTGACCGAACCCTTAGTGAGGTTCGGTTGAACCCCTTGTTCGGTCGAACCCCAAACCTTAAATGTGAAAAACCTTATTTTAATGCGTTCAACTGAACCCGTTTGCATATGACAAAAAAATCAAAAGCTCTCATTTCGACTGTCACTTTCTAAAATTTCCAGTTCTTTCCCTGCGTGCGGCGAACCGAGACTGTGACAGCGAGCGAACTGATTTCTTCTTTCCAGCAAACACAACTTCAATTTGGTCTCTCCAAACTTCATCAGCCTAAACTTCCATAACAAGCACCAGGTATTTGAAATTTGAATTTTTTAGAGTTTAAAATGCATTGATATGTTAAATTTTGAAACCCTAAATGCAATTTTTTTCAAATTTGTTGAATTCAAATTGGATTTCTTTAGAATTTTTTAAAATGTTTTCAAATTTGTTGAATTCAAATTGGATTTGTTTGGAAGTTTTTAAAATGTTTTCAAATTGGATTTGTTTGGAAGTTTTTAAAATGTTTTCAAATTTGTTGAACTCAAATTGGATTTGCTTCTCCATTTTGCATACATTTTTATGTTCTATGTGTAAATGAAATATGCCTTCCCATTTCAACAATCAAAGCTATGGATACCCTGCTCCTAAATGGAAAGACCAAGTGAAACATATATAAGAACTTAATAGCATATGGAAACAAACAATATAAAGTTACGAAGTTCAAATAGAACCACAAATTGTATCATTTGTAACATTAAAAATGTCCATATTAACCTATCAAGAGATAAATATGCAAAATAGATTTAATTTTAGTTACAAGAAAAATGTATAAATTATAAATTTATAACATAATTATGTACATGGGAAAATCCTCTTTGAAGAAAAATCCCACAACCAAAAACATGAACCAATTATATTATTTGATAATAATATCATTTACAATAAAATATTCATGTGCATACCCTTATAGTAGTATCATCAACATGTGATTCATATGGAGTAATTTCTAGTAGCATGATGATACCTATAAAATCATTATGCTTTCTCCATCTAACCTTATAGTGTAACTTCTCCTTCCATTACCATGTCATTACCTTTCTAGACCTTCCCCTCTTTATACATTCTCCTTTTTATCCTACACTACTCTTACCACTAATATATCCCTATACCTTGGATATACTATTGAAGAAATTTAACTTTCAATATCGCAAAAATTAGACCCATATTTTTAAACATAAAATGTGTATAATAAAATACAATCCATGCTTCCTAATTCAACTTCATTAATATCTATCGAATGAACTTAGGTTCATTACAATAAGATAATCATATAGCCATAATTAGTTGTCAAGATAATGGTAAAGTTTTCAATAGCCATATTTATCCTTCCACATGCCACCATTAGACATACACATAAGATTCATTAGGAAAAGTGGATGTGTGGATATGTGGATATGTGTCAAAAAAATGCTTTGATAAGATGTGTGTAAGGAAAAAATGGAGTTCAAGTGTTTGATTTATGTCTATATCATAGGTCATAAACTCTAGGGGAATTATTACCACTTTGCACAATATTGCAACATATATATATATTCAAAATGAGGCAAAAAATACAATAGGAATAATATGGATATGCAAATTTTATCATTACATTTTTTTCCACTTTAAGATGCATGTGAACATTTTAAAATAATCGTGCATCTCAATTTAGACATCAAAAAACATGAAAAAGTGGTTTGTTGTCTTGTGTACAACACATCCTTTTTCTTTTGAGAAAATTATCTATCACTTTGTAAAATCCTTGCTATGTTGAGATTATTTTTTTCCCTCCATATTTGTAGTCCTTTTTATTTCTAGAAATATAATTTATGACATTTTTTCTTAATAAACAACATATGAATAAATTTTACATGGTTGTAAATTTTACACATGGTTGTATGCAATCTCATATATATAGTACGTATGGTTGTGATTACAATGTTTATATTGTGTTTAGATTTGGTTTTATATTATCCTTCCAAAAAAAGTTTGATGTTTATAATATTTTGATTTACCTTTGGATTTTGTAGACACTAAATCTCACATACACTCATATCCATACCATGGTCCCCACCCGAACACCTAACATCCACTTATTAACAAAATTCATGATACCTTAATTCCTACACTTTATCAAAATCAAATTAATTTTTCTTTTCAGACCTAAAACGATCAAGGCCTAAACTAATTAAAATATTTATTGTAAAAATTTCCATAGTAAAGTACAAAATAGAGAAGGGCATGTCAACCCACAAATCATGAAGGTGTAGGGACAAAACCAAGAGACCCATCAAATAGGATTGTAGCAATCATATATAGACAAAATTGATTAAGAAAACCTACCATAAATGAAAAAAAACCTAAAAAGAAGACATATATTACATATTTTTTGAGTGCCCATATATTACATATATATAGCAAAAACTAGCAGAGGGTGAGGGACATGAGTGAGGAGAAACAACATTTCCTTATGTGCCTCCATTGTTTCTCCATACAATAGAGCGCTCAATTCTATTTTATGTCCATTGATTGTATTATCCACTAAAGATTCATCCCATTCTTGCAAGGTTCATTTCAAAGAAATTCAAACACAAAGGAAACTAGAATTTTCCTTTAAAACTTTATGTCTAAACAAATACCCAACAAAATATTTTTCATTATGTAAGTTATCATCTTGAATGGCATTGTTTAGGGAATGGTCCAAAAAGAACTTATAAAACATAATCCACTACAAACTAAGCAACTAAACCATAATTTTGAAGAAGATCCATAGCATTAAACAAAAATAAAGACACTACCTAAGAGAGAGACATTAACTAGAGAGTTTCATATAGAATTTGGTCACCTACGGTCACCCAAATTACTAACTCCACATGCCAACAATCAATCTTGAAAATTTTCTTCAGCATTTTGAAAAAAAAGTCTCAAACTCTAAATGTACTCCCTTTTTGGGATGGGATGAATGCTTTCCTATTGATCAAATCGGCCTCCATTGTTACTCGAGTAGAATAAATTAACCAAATATTTAAATGAATCATTCTCTCACAAATATTGAAATAAATTAAAATAAATCCAAGTAAATCTATTATTCCTAGATAATTCAATGAAAATTATGATAAATTAGTTTATATATCAATCAAATTATTTAACATATTTAATCAAATTAGATAAAAATTGAAAATAATTCAATCAATTCATTGATCAAAATAATTAAGAAATTTCATTAAATAAATAAATTAGTTAATTAGGTAATAATAGTAGCCACATTTTAATTGGGTTTTAAACTCATGATACATGATCAAATCCTAGCAATTTATCCATCATATAAAAAATCTATAAATTGAGATCAAATCCATCATTTTATCGTCTCAATTTTGAGCAAGTATATTTTATCTAGTTGGGCAATAAATGTTTTATCATTTGCAAGATATATCCATTTGTCAATATGTATTTCATTATAATTTTAGTTCATTTTTTGTGTAATTCATCTTTTCACTCTATTAGAGGTGATTTTTTAATTCAATTTGAAGTCTACATTTATTTTCCTCAATGTCTCATTTATTTAAATTCAATGCTTACAAATTGACATGCTTGGTGGGATGCAAACCCACAAATGCTCGGTTACATTTTATATTTTATACTATTAAAGTATTTGATTTATGCTTTATTTGTTATTTAATCTATGTTGATCACATTTTTCTATATCTATCCTCTTCGCCTATCCTTCTCTATGGATATGTTCCACTCATATCTACCACCCTGAGGTGATCCATGTCTCAATCCTTGTCAAGGTCACTCCTCCTCTCTACCTATATCCTTTCTCAATGAGCTAGATCTATCACTGCTACTCCCCAAAACACCTACATTTAAATATTAAAAAAATGTTTAATAAATCATACAACATTGATTAAAACTAACTAAACAATGAAAGCATTTAATATTATAACACCTTATGAATTATATTGAATGTCCCCACCTTGAAATTTATAGCCATCGATGTCAATCACTTATTCATACTATAGCTTTGTTCTCCAAAACACCTACATTTATATAAAAGTGATTTTTTAAGAAAAATAATATTTAACCTACTTTTAACTCAACAATAATGGATGTATTTCTATCATAAACTCTTCGTACTCATAACAAAATCATGGCCTAGGTAGAGTATAAAAAATGTTGTTTCCAACCTCATATGTAAATCTAGAGTTAGAGTGTCAAAATTGTTGAATTTCATCCTATGTGCTATTAATTAGCTTCTTATCGACTCATGGAAGCCTACTGCTAAAAGCCCAAGTATGATTTTCAATAGGACTTTCTAATCATGATCTTATTGATAGTACTTTTGATAATGTTTTACGATTTAGGCTTAATTCAAGACAAGTTTACCTTAATAATTGAGCCTTTTTAATTATTTAATTTGTTACTAATGATGTTATTAGTCTATGAGCAACTCTTTTATCTTTTTCCTTACTATTATTTACAATAGAATTTAATGCATTAAAAAAAACTTTAACAACAATATTATTTCGATCAAACTTTTTGTTTACATGAATCTTTGAAATTTATTTAGTAAAGGTCTCATTTTGTACATCTTTAGTAATTGTATAAAAATTTGGAATATTTTGGTTAATACATCTTATTGGAAAACCATTCATTGAAATTTTTGAAGCCCACAACCGAATGGTTTGTGATGACCTCTTGCCTTCAAGAATTTCTATTATGCTCATCAATTTCAAACCATTTTGGGGTTCTTGAATGTTTTTAAATTTTAACAAACTCATTACAAAAGATGGATTTTGAATTTCTTTTTCTTCTTCACATTTAGGTTCTCTCTTCTTATGTAATTTGGAGACACATTGAGTTTCATTGGTTCATGTGAGATATTTATAACAAGTATGCAATGAAGTCAAACTTTATTAGATTTGATTCTTAATATGAGATATTTATTTTGCTTTCCAATCTATAATTTTTTGATGTTCTTGGCTATATAATTGAAGTTCATTTATGTTAACAACTATTAGATTAAATATTTTTATCCCCAATTATTTTCAAATGATTTTATACTTTAATCTTTGTATTCTTGTTCTTTCTTTCATCATTTCATTTAAAATTTGAACCATTTAAGGATGCTATGTTATAGATTATAGTTGTCTTCCAATTCTTTTTAAATTGTTAATAGTATGAAAATATTATTGATGAGTAGATGAATTATTACAAGTTCTATTTTAGATTTGTATTCTTTTATCTAGATATATTATTTACCAAAGTCTCATTTCTTTTTTGCTTGTATATATATATAACATGGAAAATGCAGATCATGTTCCACCTGTGCCAGATTCTTTGTTTGCAAATACTAGTAATGAGATAAAAAAATTGAGAGATTCATTAGCACAGGGTGCAAACCCGGGGATATATAGTGAACCGTGCATGTTAATATTGCATAGTCTAGAAAAACTAAAAGATGAACTTGAGAGGACTAGTGCATATTCCCCAGACAAAGTGACTGCTATTCTTTCCCGCATGTGGGAAGAAGTACATGGTGATGTTCCCCTTAAACAAATACAAGATAATTTCACCAAAGAAATGATAAAAGCCACTTGTTTTCCATTTTATCAAAATGTGTGTAAGGTTAGGGGATACCAGGTCACTAGATGTGTCGATCATGTTATGGCCTCATTGATCTACCCATGATTTCTCTCAGCACATGGTCTATACCCAAACAATGACCAGATTCCATTGTATTTTGTTCAGCAGTTGTATGCTGAAGGTCCATTTGGGCCTCAAAGTTAACTACCTAGACATTCCACCATATGTTGGTCAGGGGCGTGGTAGGATTGCTGATAGGCCCACCTATCATTGAGTAGATAGACCACCCCCAGTGTTTAGGGTATTGGTTGGTGACAAGTCTCCTGCTCTCACCCCAGCTCTAGCCCCCATAGTAGATGAGGTTGTCATTGCTTCCCAAAAGGAAGCAATTGACACTGTAGGTGACATTGCGGCTGCCACCACTAGGATATCTGATGATCATGTAGGTCAATATTTGATATCTAGACATTCCTGATCCACACCATTTTCAGCACAGTGGACCACCATGGATCCTTTTACAGTGTTCAGCATCCCTACTCCTACACAGCTTGATGCACTTATAGGAGATATGTCACACATGACTCTACATTGTTTGGCTGAGGACCTGTTTGAGGCATATTCCCACATTGCATCAGACAATGGGATCGGTATAGAGCATGTTAGAGATCATTTGAGACATAGAGGTCATTTAGTTCTAGGATCCCATCACTCTCAGCCGAGCACTAGTGCGCATCAGGATCCACCTACAGTTCATATAGTAGTTGCACAGACTATGGGTTTTACTGATATGTTGATTGGTTCTGGTTCATCATCACCGATGACATCTCACCTTCATAGTCCTCTACATTCATCATTTATGGCACGACATGGGATAGATCAGATGGATGCAGATGTTGATTCGTTGCTTGATCGTTTGGTGGATATGGTAGAGGCGACTATTTCAAAGGACTTAGGTTCTCCGATATCAGATGATGTGCATGTATGTGTGCATGTGCATGTTTCAATTCTTTTTTCATTATTTTTTAAATTCCTTTTTAACTAGATATTCATGTAAGTTGATATATATGTGTATATATATTGTTACAGGTGGACATACCTCATATCACTCCTAGCCTTGGTCCAGATCGTGTGCATGATCGATGTGACTCTGTGGATGAATCTCCTATCATTGGACATGTGAGTTTTACATTTTTATATAATCACATGTATATGTACGTACAATATATTTATGTATGCATAGATCTAGATTGATATTTAAAATACAAAGTTCATTTAAAATAACTTTCATAAGGCTATTTAATATAAATTATATGTATTTAACACATCTTGTACACAATTTTATTTGCAGGGCTCAACACATCCATCAAAGCAGGACCATTCTCATTTAGATGGCCATTCGTCTAGGAGTAGGCATTCATATTAGGCCATGCACTCTAGATTTATGATCTTTACCACATGTATTTGATTATATGATGATCTTTAATAGTATTTGATATTTGATGATCTCTAACTTACATTTTCTTATATGATATACATACATTTGCTTATTTGCTGATCTTTAGTATTAGACATTTGATGATCTTTAATTTACATTTTTTCTTTATGATATGACACATATATTTTCTTATATGATATATACATACATTTACCTCTTTGCTTATAATATGTGTTATGTTTATATGTATTGAATCCTTTTACATATATGTACATGTGTTTGCTTATGGTTTAAACATGTTTACATGTAATATATGTATGCATTTGCTTTAAATATTCAATATACATACATGTTTTCTTATTTTATGATCTCTTACAACTTACATTTCCTTATATTCAATATACATTTGGTCTCTAGTAGAATTTTAGGGAAAATCAATGCCATTTTATAATTAAGTTCATTCATGTTGATCATAATAAATATTTTTAAAAAAATGACTTAAGCAACATGAACCATTGAGTTGAGAACAAGATATAATCTTTTGACAAGTAACTTGAAATTCAATTCAAATGTAATTTTAAGAAAATTCAATTCAAATTATATCGAGCTATTATACGTTTTTGACAAGTAACTTGAAATTCAATTCAAATATAATTAAGAAAAATTAATTCAAATTATACCTCTATTATACATTTTGACAACTAACTTGAAATTCAATTCAAATATAATTAAGAAAATTCAATTCAAATTATACCTCTAATATTTATACATTTTTTGACACTTTACCAAAATTCTAAAATTACTAGATATGTTGTGCATACCTATGAATTAAATAACAACAAACCCCACAATGAAATAACTTGTTTGTTTACTACTTGATTCATTTAAACTAGGATCTAGTTATTCCATGTACACTTGAATAATTTTGATTCACTTGGAGCACAAATTTTGGAGAAGTTTTTGCACATTTATCAAGGAGGCAAATATTGGAGCTCAACAACTTTTCATTTTTATCAATCAAAGAAAAATTTGGAGGATAATTTAACTAAGCTGGTAGAGGACTTGTTTAGAGTCATCTTTAATTTGAAGAAGAAAACACAACAAAGAAAAGAAAAATGATTCAAACAAAATTGTCAAAAGAAGAACAAAAGAGGTGTGATCAAAACTTGGAAAATTATCATAGAAAGAAACAAGGTACATGCTTGTTTCTTCTCTCTCTCACTCTCAAGTGTGTGTTTAGGACTTTTACTTTGAAGGTTTCAAACCATCATTGCACTTGAATGAATATAAATACTTTTAAATATCCTCAAGTCATCTTGGTCATGCAAGTTGCAATGTTTATATGATCCTTGACTCCAATTCCTTAAGCCAATTCTTTTTGTTTCAATATTTGTGTTTTGTGTCTTTCATCTTTTATTTTCATCACCTCAATGTTCTCAAATTATTTTTATGTTTTATGCTCTAGGGATTCCTCAAGCCAAAGCTCTGTTTCACAAATCTAGATATTGATCAAACTAATCATGGAAGAACACATGGACCTTGAAGTTAGGATATATCCCAAAGTCTCAAAGTTCAATGCTTGCTTTTGTAGGGCTCAGGATCAATTCCTCTCTAATCGGGTATGGATGAAGGCTATAAAAATAGCACAAATTTCTCTCACTTATAGCTCATCATGTTTTATCAATTTGTTTGCTTGCATACATAAACTTCACTTATATATTTAACATCATCTCTCACTTTTGTTTGCAAAATATTTTGTGACACATGTGTAGGAAGGGCTCAATAAGCAGGAAGTTTTCATGCTCAATTCGAGCCAAATCTAGACATTGGATCAAATGAATCTGCTCAAGAATGCATGGTCCTTGAAGATAGCGAGGAGGCACAAGTTCAAATAATGCATGTTGGAGAGGGGTCGGGATCACTTCCTCCTACTGGTATGGATGAGCATATAAAACTAGCTAAGAAGGTGGGGAAACAAATTTCTCATAGAAATTTAGATCATTTACTTGAAATGGATATGGAGAAACTCAAATATTATGCCAACCAACCTTATAATAAGAGAAAAAGGTCAATGACTAAATCTGTAAATGGAATGATCAATCATCATTTCAATCATCTTGATACACTTGAAAAAACCTAATTGTTATCACGTTTACTTCTTCGTGATGAGCTCAAAGAGTCATTACAATTGTTGGGTGTCCATTCAACATCAAATAAGAAGAAACACATGGGATTACAAAAGGATATTGTTCAAAATG
>VDFB02032498.1:120769-169994 GCA_007258455.2 Sequoia sempervirens | reverse complement strand
AAATGGCACCATGTTTTGACATTCCAACATTCATTAAAGTTCCAAGGAACATGTGATTCAAATTACATGACATGGGATATTTGTGTGCAAGGTTCTACAATTTGCACAGTGTCTTGGGGAAGGCTTGCACTATGATCTACACAAGTAAAACCTATAACAAGTTGAGATACAATGGTTTGTACATAAAATTAATTAAAGTTACACATTTGAGGGAAGGATGCATAAGATTTCTAAAATTTATCAAAAAAATATAAACATGTGTACAAGTTAAGCTTATGCTCAATAAAATACAACACAAAACAATGTGAATGTGCAAACTAAGATTGCTCAAAAAAAGCTACCAAACAAAAATAAATATGTGTTAGGCGATGGCAATGTTATGCCAACCCTAAGGATTCTCCAACATTAGTCTTATTCTTAGTTAGGATTTTAATTATTTGTTTGAAGTAACACATATAGAATATTATATGTTGCAATTCTTGTATCTTTTAGAGTTTAAAATTTAATTTGTTTAAGAAAATTAACTTAGAACATTAGTAAAAAAATCTAATAATTATTTAATTGTGTGATACCTTGAATATTTATCCTACTCTAAATGTGCAAACTAACTAAGAATATGAATGACAAACCATCAAGGACACCTCAAGATTAGCCAAAAGAGAGATAGAATAAGAAAGGAAATGGATAAACAAAATAGAAACGATATCACCTTCCTTGCTGTTGATTTCTCCTTGATTGGCCCTTGATTGGAATGGATTGTGTGCTCCTTAGATGATGGATTGAGTGACTAAGATGCAAGATTCTATATGCAAGATGATTAACAAAGATGGTTGAATGATTGAAGAGGCTTGAGGATTCAAATGGACAGCATGTAGTTATCAAAATGCAAAGTGTTTGAGAAGGAAAATTGGCAGCATAAGGTTGCTCCAAATGAAAGTGTTCTTGAAAATGCCCTTGAGGAGGGGGTATTTATAGAAGAATTTGAATTCTCTAGAGAATTCAACGGTCAAGATTGCTCCAACAAGGCCAAGATGAAGGGCTATGGTGGGTTGAGAACCCACAAGCCCTCACATCTTGACATGTGGAGGGTGAAGTGGACAAGAGGATATGAGGTGTAAATGAGGTGTCAAGAAAGTACATGAGGTGGAAAAAGGACATGCACCTTGGGGAGTGAGAGAGATTTCCACAAAAAGGGATTCCTTGTCCCCAAGTGGGAGTGAAAGGGACATTTGAGGAATTTTGGAATTCCTCAAAAATCTACATGGGAAAAGGAAAGGTGGTTGGGATATAAATGTGAATTAAAATTCACATTCCTAGGAGGATCTAGAGGATAAAAGGTGGGCTCCAAAAAGGTGGGACTTGGTCACATGTGGAGATTGTGACAAGTCCAAGGTTGGTCACATGTGGAGATTGTGACAAGTCCAAGGTTCTAGAATCCTTGGAAGGATGGAATGTGAATTAAAAATTCACATATAAAATAGGGGAATCTAGGAAGAATAAAAAGGAATTAAAAATTCCTTGGAGAATGATTAGGCTTAATTAATCAGTAATTAAAAGATAAATGAGGATTAGAAGCCAACTTGCAAAAGTTGGAGGATGTGACACATCCTAATCAAGGATTAGGCATGTGCACATCCTTAATGAAGAGATTAGGAAATGGATTAGGATCAGATGAAAATGACATGTGAGGAATTAAATAAATGTAATATTTATTTAATTCATTTGATGAAAAGAGGATTAAAAGAGGGTAAGGTATTTAATTATTAATTAAATACCTTAGGGATTTAGCAGAATTAAAGACATTAATTAAATAATAGTAATATTACTTAATTAACTCGGATAAGAGGATGTTTAGACGAAAAGTGATAAATTTGGATAAATTAAATGTCCAAATTTGGATGTCTACAAATTGTTTCATATTTGTAATGGTGAAATTTACATATTCATGCAATTTTTTGTCTAATTTTGGACCTATTTAATGAAATTGCTTAATGCAGTTATAAATTAACAAATGACCTAATCTTGTGTGAAGTTGGGCTCATTTCATAATCCATTACATTTTTCCATTTGCACATCTCCCCATATATTTGATTATATTTACACATATTTCCTTATATTTACCATTTATTACATCTACCATTACACTTACTTCTATGCATTACATCTTAAATTCATAGTATTTTCCTATCCTAAGCTAATCATGTGGCATGTAGGATCAATCTTGGATCATGTAAAATTAATCCTCAAATATTAAAAAAACTCAAACTCAAACTCAAATGTTACTATCTCTGACACATTTCATTTCCACCTTGAGCCAAATAAGTAATGTGAGTTATTGTTGATTGTAATGGTATTTGTGTATCATTTCACATTAAGCATTCATGCATTATCATTAACAAATAATTTTCACTTCAAGGAAAAATCACTCTAGGAATGTTTTGACTTGGAGCACTAAAGAAAACTTAAAGTTTGCATCAACATCTTGGAACCTTTATATGACTAAAGAATGTTGTGCTCAATCATTTCCATGATCATAAAGTTGATCTAATCCAGGGGGTCAATCTAGAAGAACTTAGAACTTGCAATCTAATGGTTTTTCTAAGGCATTTTTTGTTATGACCAGTACTTAATATAGTTAGTGAAGAGTAGAGATCTTGAAAAAATAAGTCAAATATGCCAACTTTTATTAAGTTTATTATTGTTGGTTATAATTGAAATCCAAAATAAATGTTAGACCCATCACACTCAAGGTCAATTCTATGTTGCATGGGATTGACTTGCCAAATTATGAGTGAAACCAAGATCAAATTGTGTCTTGCTTTTAATGCATAAAAGAAGTTGTGATTATGAGATACAACTCAAAAGTTATGATCAAACTAACAAAATATATTTTAGTGATTAGAAAAAATAAGTCAAATATGCCAACTTTTATTACGTTCATTCTTATTGGTTATAATTGAAATCCAAAATAAATGTTAGACCCATCACACTCAAGGTCAATTCTATGGTGCACAGGATTGACTTGCCAAATTATGAGTGAAACCAAGATTAAATTGTGTCTTGCTTTTAATGCATAAAAGAAGTTGTGATTCTAAGATAGAACTAAAAAGTTATGATCAAAATAACAAAATATATTTTAATTATTAGAAATAACTGTATTATTTTCTATTATTTTTATATTCTAACATTACGTTACATATTGTATCCTAACTTTTAATTAGATTAATTGGTTATCTTATTTTAAAAACCTAAATTTTGTAAATGAATCCTTTTTTTTTTATAATATTACGTCAATAAATTGAAGAATGAAGTAAATTGATGCCTAAAATATGTTTCCTTTTATAGATACTAATTATTACGTTGATAAGCGTAACCCTACAATGGCAACACGGTGCCTATAGAAGGTCAGCACAATTCATCACAAAAACAAACAAATACATTCTAGAAACAAAACAAAAACAAAAAAATTAGGAAAAAATGAAAAAATAAAAATAAAAAATCATTTTATAATAATACTACATATTTAATAATGTAATAATAATAATAATGTAATATAATAGTACATAGCCAAAAACACAAAAAAAAAACATTTTAGAAACAAAACAAAAAATATTTTAGAAAAAAAATAAAAAATAATTAATTATAATAATATAATATAATATGATAATAATAATATAATATATGACAATAATAATAAGATACATATCAACTTTCTTTATATAAATTATATTTAAGATATATATACTAGTCTAATAAGAATTGTTTTAACATCTAGATATATGTGGTTTCAATCACTTTTTTTTAGAAAATGATGTATCAATTTTTTGATATGAATAACTCCTACATAATTTTTTCTAAAAAATTGTTTTATTAATCTTTAATATAAATGATCACCTACATGTGTGTACACAAGAACATGTCATAATTAGGTGGAGAAATCAAAATTTGTGGAACATTTGCACTTAATTTCCCTTTTGAAAAGAAAAAGGGATGTTATTGAAAAGGCAAGTCATTTCATTAAAAATTTATTTATCATGTTTTATAGGATCTAATTTTGGTCTCATTTATACTTAATGACTTGTAATCACTCATATTTGTAAACTTTCTTAAAGATGAAATGAAATGAAAAACAAAAACAAAAAAACAAATTACTCAAGGAATGTAAAACACCGTGATAATTAAAATGAAGATGATAGTTATCTTTTTGTGATTAAATTGTAATAATGATTAACTAAATAAACTCAATTGATAAATATTCTATTTCCATCAAATACAAAAATAAATAAAAATAATTACACTTTAATAACCCAAACAACTAAATAAATAAAAAACATGGTCAAAGTTTGGTGACCCAAAACAACCCACTTGCTCTCTTTACTCTAATAATTTGAAAAAAAAAATGTTTTTGGATTGAAGTTTTCCTAAGGAGCAATGAGTAGGAACTTTGTAAGAGTTGGATTACACAGTGGAAACGCGTGTACTTTTTTTTTAATCATTGAAAAATATAACTCGTTTTCCCTATTCGTGTGCACCGTACAAGTTACCTCTCGGGAACCCTAAAATCCAAACAAGGCAAAAACCCATTTTACGTGGCTGCCTCCTAGAGCTACTAACCTTCTTAAATCCCACTTTTATATTATTTTATTTTATATTAAATGGGTGGATTGATTGTGGTAAAAAAATTATTTTATTTTTTAAATTTAAAGAAAAAAGATAAAAAAGATGAAGAAGGTATCATTATTGGGCGGGAGTTAATTTTTTATTGTAAGATTTTTGGAATGGATAAGGGAATTTCTTTGATAGAGACTTGTCACCTTTATCTTTTAGAATAACTCTTGTAACATAATAGTTTGATTGTTTTTCTATTATTTTATTTAAAATTTATCGTGATTTAAACTATTCAAAATGTGATGCTATTTTATCTATTTGTTTGTATGCATACTATTTTTATAATTTGATATAAATAGATATTTATTCATTTGAAAATGAAAAACACAAAGATTAAGATTTATATGGAATGAAATGCATCTTACAAGATACGTCTTCTAAGGTGAATAAATTAAATATAATTTAAATTCTAGAGAAATTACTTAAGTTTAAACATAAGAATGTAATCATTGAGTAGCTAAGCAACCATAAAAATGCAATTGATTGTTTCAAAATCAACATATTTAGTATTTTGACATTGTAATAGAGAGACAAATTGCAATTTAGGATTGATCTAATATTGAATACTAAAGATCATTTACATTTGAGATATTGAAGTGTCTTGTGATTTGGTCTACCTAGCACGGTTTCATTTTGATGGCATGATTTAACCTTAAGAGAAATAGACCTATGATACCTTGGGTAAGGAAAACTTAGTGGTGCTAAGAGGCATTTTTAAAACGCTCTATATAACAAAGTAGAAAAATGATTGATTTCCTTGATCAGAGCTAGGACCCTTGATTTAACTTATGATCGAAATACAACAATAAACAAATATGATAAATGCTTATGTAGACAAGGTAGAAGTTGATAGATGACCTTGTAATTGAAAAGATAATACATTAGATCTAAATGATACAACATAACAAAATGGTGAATGCAAATTTTAAATAAGCTAGTGCATCAAAAAAACTAATTAAATACCAAGATCACATTAACAATATTCGTGTGAAGTAATGACAAAAAGACACTTCATCCTTCATTGTGCAACATATGAAGATATCCATATCCAATTCAAAGACAATTTGAAAGTGGGTAAATTGAATGAGCTATTTGAGGAGGCAAGGCTTCACAAGACAGGAAACTTTTTGGTCAAGATTCATAATAGGAGGGTCGACATCAAAAAGAGCTTGACAAACTATTAGTGTTGGTCTTCTGGGTCCCTTAGACTGCTTGATCTCGTGGACGTCATTAAAATTCCTTCATTCATTCATTCAACAAGTTACATTAGATATTGACATCTCTAACTTTAAGCTGATTACACCATGATGACTAAATATATCCCAAAAAACTTTCTACAAATTGATCCAGCTCATCAAATCACCCAAAAGAAAAAGCTTTCCCTTTCCACACTTGAAAAAACCCAAGAGTTCAATGTCATCGTGCATGGTTGATGGCATTATGGGTTGATGCATGGCATGATTGGCATCCGGTCATGCACGCATGGGCTGTCGGAGAGCATGATCACCGACAGATGCGAGTACATTAAATTGTATTGATCGTACCATTGTTGGGTTGGACATTACTAGCTGTTAAATAATATCTAAAAATCTAATTAAAGTTGTGCTCCACGCGAATTAGAACCAGAATGAACTGTCTTTTAACCGACCGGATCTTTTATTATGCCTTCCGGTCACACGAGGGTTGTCACCGGTTTCCCGTCACCCGGCAGCTTGGCTGCTTGTTATAATTAATTTTCATTACACGCTGCATCATCATCATCATAACGGGCTTTTTCAAAACTAGCTATATTTACTGGCATAAGTTTAGGCTTAATTTGCGTGACAAATAATAGCACGTTTGTGGTTCTCATTTATAATGTCCATATTTTAAGATGGATTGATTACATTCCTTTTGTCTCGGCTTTGATCAATATAGAAATGGCTTGGCCTAAGGTTGACAACATATTTATTTATTTTTATATTACAAGGGTGTCCCTGCAATCCAGCCTAGTGGTCCAGCAGCCCTTACCTTGGGTACCTGAGGCGAGCTAGGGCGAGACTAGTCCCCTGTGGGTGAGATCCCCCGCCCACAAGAAGTCCTACCTCTTAAACCCGAGAGCGGAGTCAAACTCGAGACCAATGGGGATCAAACCCACTGCCCAAGCCAACTCTACTACCCGTTCGAGCTAGACAACATATTTATATTTGGATGTAAATTGGGAGTTTTTTTTTAATCCTTAGGTCATATTTTATTTATCTTCAAGAGTTTGATTCTACTAGGCTTATCACCTTCAATATTTCATTCATTATAATTTTATTATCTTCATTCAAGTTAAGAGCTTGATTTTGAGAATCTACCACCTTCACTATTTCATTTATTCATGTCAAAAAGTTTGACTTTGATAATCCATAAATTTTGTTACTTCATTCGTCCATGTCTTAGTTTACTAGGCTTTTGATTCCAATTAGTAGTCACTATAAACTGACCTCCTCTTGGTAAAGTCTACCCAAATTGAGGGAGACAATCAAAGGAGCAAGATTCAAATAGCTAACTTCAAATTGGTAACGAGCTTGATTCAATTCTACTAGTCTTATCATCTTTAGTATGTCATTCATAATAATTTTATTATCTTCATTCAAGTTAAGAGTTTGATTTAAAAGAATCTATCATCTTCATTGTTTCATCTATTCATGTCTTAGTTAAAAGCTTGACTTTGATAATCTATAAACTTCATTACTTCATCCATCCATGTCTTAGTTTACTAGGCTTTTGATTCTAGTTAGTAGTCACTATAAAACAACCTCTTCTTGGCAAAGTCTGCCCAAATTGAGGGAGACAATCAAAGGAGCAAGATTCAAACTACTAACTTCAAATTGGTAAGCACTCAATGATTGTTGATTGATCTATTAGCCACAACCATCATAGCTTACTAGGTTGCTAATTAAATCTTGTATAATCTCATAAAGCCTCATTTTCCTTGTACTGGGTAAGCTACAAATGGTTAATAATTTAATTAACTATTTTTTATTAATTAAAATCGAGACATAATTAGAAGAGTCCATCCTCATGTCGAAAGGGATTTGAACAACAACTTTTATATATCATTCACTTGACAATCATATTGTTAATACATACCACACACTTAAAAATTTGAAAATATCATGGAGATCTTAGTTGATTAATGTTTCTAATTATACTATACCTAGTATATATATCTTTGAAATAAGCTATATAAAATATATCAAAAGATATTGAATCATTTATTTCTTCAATTAGCAAACTTAAAATAAATAAAAAATCATTGTATGACTTACTAGATGGAAAAAATATTTTAATTAAACAACGAAAATAAAATTTTGTGATATTGACCTCCTATATGTCATGTTGCCATTGTAGAGTTACGTCTATCAACGTAAAGAGTTATGTTTATCAACATAAAGAGTTACATCTATCAACGTAATTAAAGGTAATATATTTGAACAATTAAAAATATTTTTAGCTATAAAGTTGAAAATTAAATCCCTAACACTTTTCTCGGTTCATTTTGGATTCACTTTAAACTTTTGTTCTTAGTGAAATGGTATATTATACAAATGTCATATTTATGTGTGAAATTAGACAATTAACATAAACTTGAGTAGAACTTGAGTCCCCATCCGCATAAGGTTTTGACCCCCACATTTCAAAATTAAATTTAATCTTGGGCCCAAGCCAACTCAATTCCAACTAGCCATTACCCATTAATTTAAGTGAGATATTCAAATTTATATATTAGGGATTTTTTATAAAAGGATAAATGTGCTTGTCATTTAATCATCGTATGAAGAAGGAAGAACACATTTGACATCATTGCTACATGAAATTAGACACCAGGTTCAAGGTCACAACTTCCAAGTTTAAAATAAGACAAAAGGTTCAAAATTATAGATGCAAAGGTCAAGGCTATAGGAGCTGGATTACAATATAGTAGACAAAAATATTTCATAATATATTAGGACTCATTGATTCATATCCAATGATTGATCAATGAGGAAAATCATAGGGAACAATCTATAATAAAATATCTTCTCGTCACACTCAAAGCTAAGTACGTCAATCCTCTTTATCAATCTCACAACACATTTGTGTCATGTTTTGAGACTCAATCGTGTCTAGGTTGATTGTGTGTTAATTACTTCATGAATTAATTGAAATAGATTATTAAAAGAAACCATTTATAAATATTTTTATTTTGGTGAACAAAATTGATCTTACACATCGTAGATTTTTTATTTCTATCTTACATTTTAGATGTGAAGTTACTTTGATTTATATAGGGTTTTCCTTTAGTTTATCATTCTTATCATCCAAGGTACATAAATTTCTATATCTTTCGTTATGGATCCTTATGGATCTCTACCTTGGGATTAACTTCATGAATATATTAGGTATCATAAGGTGTTTTCACACTTCATCAAGATTATTATCCTTTGATTGTTGATGATATTACATCCTTTTTCCATATAGATTATTCTACATGTTTCATGAGTGACTTTATGTCATGCCAATATAGTTTATGTTCTTCACGTACCTTGTTAGTGTTTTCCTTTCTATCTTATAGGATTTTACTTTATTTTTCTACTTGATTCATGATGGTTATACCCCTTGTGTGATGGATGATGATGATGTAGCTTTACCTTTTAGCGATAAGGCTTTTTATGATGAGGTTATACTTTCTTTGGTTGATATTGTTTTGTTAAGTGATATTATTCTTTCTACATCTTATGATAGTGCTACATCTATATGCTTAGTTTCATATGATTTGGATGTTTCATTTATGAGGATCCTAGGATGAGTGATATATGTGATTAGTCTTAATCTCTATATGATAATGATATTATTTATGATGATATTTATTTAGCATCTCATGTACATTCTATACATATCATAATGATTATTCATCACTTTGTAATTTATTACTTGATGATAATTGTGCTCTTAATGAGAAATTTATGCTTGATGACTTTGATGGCACTAAAAAAATATATAATCTACATGTTAAGTCAATTTTACTTGAAAACTATGAATATATTGATGATTATATATTTTGATGAATGAATTAAAAAAGAAATTAATTGATGGAACTTACACATGATACTCTTGTTATAGATCATTCACCTTTACATATTGTAGAGGATTAATAACAATTCAAATATTAAATTTTCCTTATTTGATAATGATTAAATGAACATATGTAGTGATGATAGTTTACAAATATTACAAGTGGATCTCAAATATGTAGTGATGATAGTCTACAAATTTAGCATATAATATACATTATTGGGACATCAATGAATTCACATAATGAATGCCATCCCATCTACTCCATGTCAAAAACTAAAATTTAAGTATGGGACTAATATTCATACTACAAATACAAATAAGCTTCCATTCAATCATTATTGAATGGTTGAAAAAACTAAAGTTGTTACTCCACATAATCAATTTTTAAAAGATGTACCTAAGAATGATGAACATAGTCATAAAGATAAATATAAATAAGAACATAAAGTGATCCATAAAGAGGGAGATCCCACCAAAAATAATATTTCTCTTTTGGAGATGAGTTGGGTACATTAGATTTCACAGCTTCTTCCACAAAAGAGTATAAGATTAATCCTAAGGATTTTTCCATTCCTCTTCTAAACATGGATCCATCTATATGTCTACCACTAAAGAAGAAAAATGGAAATAAAGATTTTAGATTGATCAACTTATATGTATAATAGAGATTCACATATGAGTGTACTATTATTAATTCTTCTATATCTGGTATAGTCTTAGTTATACAATAATTCTAAACCTTGGTTATAAAGGTAAATAATTGAGACTTTAAATGAAAATGATATTATTGAACTAATCAATTAGAACAAAAGTAAGAATAAAGGAATTGAATGTTTGCCACCATAATTTATAGAAAATAATGCCAAAATAAAAATCAAAGAGCATTAATTATCTATGATGTGTGTGTGTGTATGTAGGCTTCCATGACACATACTTTCCATACATGATTATACATATTGTTGTTTGTTCTAAATTTAGTGATACTATACTTGATTATGGGATATTTATTATGTGGTAATTGATTTAAATTATGCTAGATATATCATTAGTACTTTTAGTGTTAATGGATTATTATCATACAAATGTATATTTTTAGTTATAAGAGATTTACCATTTGTATCCATATATGATAATTCATAAAAATAGAAAGTACATACCATAAAAAAAAATAACATGCACCATTAAACAAAAAAGAGATCATACATATATCTCATGTCTAAAATACACTAAGGAAGTGACCTCAAGGACCACTCACCTATCTTACTCCTACCACTCCACAAAAAGCTCATCTTGGTGAGGGATTGTGTCCTAAACCTAGTATGAAATCTATTACTAGTAGAAACTCTTAGATAATCTATCACTCTCTTTGAGAAACTTCATAACATATACTTTGTGGCTACTGACTAGTGGAATATGTACATACATTAGATCACATATGGGTGGGAGAACCTCAATCATGTAATAAGTAACTATTCTTAGTTTATCTATCTCCCTATATAGTCTATCTAAGCTAGCATAGAGATCAATGCATTTAATTGCAACATTCAGGTATGCTACTCATTCCTAACTATTGGAGTTAAAATTTTATGCAAAATGAATGTAACATAAAAATTAAGCAAACTCACACTTTCATACTACATTTTGAAAACAATTTGGTATTTTCTCTCCTAATAATTTTCAAAGATAACTTGAATTCATCCTTAGTCTATTTTGTGTCACAAAATTTATAATTTTAAGTGATTTATCTAGGATAGGAGTGTGATATGTGGACATCTATGTAACTCAAAATTTTTAAAAAATTAATCTTGCTTCCTACTTAACTATCTATTATTTCTTGTGGTAATGTTAACATATTCAAAAAAAAAAAAAAAACCTTTCCACATATTATTTGCATATCCAAAAGGATTTTAAAAAAATATAAGTTATAAATTGCAATATTTGTCCCTTCCTCTTGTTTATTATCTTTTTATGGCTACAAAAAAATACTCCATTACTACAACAAGGAAGATACACTTCTCAATGTCATTATAAAGTTTAAAGTTATGGTTTTCATTGTGGACATCATCAACACCTTTCTCACTCTTCTCTTCCATTTTTGGGTTGGTAACATCTTTCAAAATTTTATCATGTCTTAGTTATATTACTAGCTATATATTCTATATTTTTTCTCATACATTTCTTGGAAAAATTTATTTGGTGATTCCTCACCTCCAACTATCTCATATATACTAGTGTGTTGTTCCCCATAGAACAATGATTTAATACATATTTTTATTTATTATTATTATTTTTTATTTTTTAAAATACTTAGTCTAAGAGCACACAGTAATTCAATATTTTTACATCTTAGATATTCATGGAAGTTGAAAAACAAAAATAGGGGCTTGACCATTCATGGAAAGATCCTAAATATCACCAATAATTCTCCTCTTTCTTTATTTACATGTATTTTAGGAGAAAGTATAATTGCACTGAGGTTCGCATAAGTTTCCTCTTCTTTATCCTTTCTATTTTATGCTTAAAATATAGAATTATAGCTATATATTTATTTATGTATACGTTACATCGGGTGAAGCCACAATAGTGGTTTAAAATTTGATGAAGGAAAACAAGAAAAAAATGACCCCATGCAAAAAAAAATTACTTTTATGGGTTCAAACGAACTTGTAGGTTCAAGCGAACCCATTAAATATTGTGCCCACATTTCCCGCCCAAAAAAAACAAATAAAAATGCAAAAGGAAAAGGGGTTTGCTCGAACCCCCCTTTGCCCTCATTCTCCCTCTCTGGCACTTTGAAAGACCAGATTGTTATGCTTCGAAGCTCGGGTTGAGGATGAAAATGGAGGAGACTTCACAAACCCAATTGAATCAGGTAGTCCTCTTAACGAGCCATCCAATGACTATAATTTTAATATGTTTTGGTTTTATTATGTATTTGTTTTTTAGTTTTATTAAACATAGGTTTTTAGTGAAAATCAAGCTCTTTGTTCAGCACATGTGGAAAAATAGCAGATTATCAATGTTTTTTTTTGAAAAATATGAGTGCACCAGATATTGAAGTCTTTGATCCAACAAAAAAAAAAATTGAATTTCGATACATACAAAAAAGGTTATGCATTATATGGTTGCACTATGTCTGAATTATAATTGGTTTGACTTCAAAACTTGATTAAAGAAAAAATATTCAATAAAAAACTATCTAACCAAGTAGAAGCACTAGATATCGGAGTTAAAAATTTAAATTCAAAAGAATTAGAATTTTATCCTTCATGGATTTTTTTTTTATGTGTTATACACTGAGAGTCACTTTTTAAAAATGCTATTTTATGAAAAAAACTAGTTTTCGAGGGAGATGGAAAAAGAAGTGCAATCTAATTCCAAAAATTTTGAAAAAAATATATTTAGAATCTACAGACAAAATTTCACAAAACTCTAGTTTACATCATCTTCAAATTCTTCACGGTTTAACCACTATAGGTGCCCGAAAGTGAAGATTTAGTTAAACAAATTTATTTCAGTGTCCAGTTTGGCCAAAAATTGTAAACCACTATTGTGGGATCACCCCATCCTTTCACCTAAATTGTTGTATTTCCCATATTATGTAATAGAGCATAAGCATCTAGAAGAAATATAATTTCTCTACCATTCTAAATTTTTGTGTGTCATAAGGATGACAATATGTTACACAAACATCTATGCATCACACTATTCTTATATAAAATATTCTATATTTTGGTCCTAGTTCATCTTTATCGGCTATTTTCTATTCTACAAATCATTTTCTAAACTTATATTCAAGTTTTAGTATATTGACATATTTATAATTTCTACATTATTTTCACTTAGCAAGAAAACTTACTTTTATAAAGTAGAAACACTTATAGGGTAATCTAGTAATTTTTTTTTTCATATAAAAAATAAGTAGAAAAATATTCTACTCTTAAAAAAATAGATTCATCCTAAAGTAATACAATATATATTTTTTAACTTAGAACAACAGGCCATTCTTGTAGGAGTTGAAAATTAGCTCTATCCTAGGACCACCTACAAAAACAATGAAAAATATCTAAAAGAGATTATGTAAGAATGTGAGATTTCTTGATATTTTAATATCTACCAAATATGATGATAAGGTATATTACAAGAGCATACAATGAACTTGTATAGACAAGGTGTGATGTAGTACCAAATTTAAATGACTATGTCATAATTAAGTGACATGAGCCAACATTAAATGACATAGGACTCTAATATTAAATAAAAGCTAAAAAGCTAAAATATTATCTAAACTTTAAATATGCCTAGGACCTAAGTGGACTTAATATGTAAATAGGACCCCACTAGATAGGAAATGTACCTATTTACACCAACACCCCACCTTAAGTGCAACATAGGGAGAAGCAACTATTATGCAAATGATGCAATGATGAGTCCAAAAAATGAGACCATTTTAGGTACCCATGTAAAAATGTAAATACAATCTCTCACAAACAGAGAAAAGGAGAAAAACCACATGGGAAAAAACACCTCTCCTAAAGAGAGAAAAGATAAAATCAAGTGATGAAATATGGAGGACTACACGATACCCCCCAAGTACAACATCCACCACATATATACATTATAAATTCTCCCCATAAGAGGGAAAGAAATATACTACATATCCCCCCATAATGAAGTAGCTCCACAACCACTAAAGAAAGTTTGAAGATAAAAGAGAATTCAATGCCAAAAAACATGTCTCCCCTTGGGAAGAAATAAATCCAATGGTTGATGCTAAAGAAACCTCATCTCCATGATGAAGCAAGACATAAGAAGCCTCATGAATGATATCTCTAAAGATGCATCAATTGTCTCTAAAGATGTCTCAACAAAATCATGTGTGACCCCAATCAAGGAAGAAGACAAAGAATGTGGAAACTCAAGAGAAACCTCCAAAGAATATGTATGATAAAAAAGGGGAGTGACCCCCTCAAACATGTCCTCCAAATCTGAAAAAGAGGAATGACACTCTAGATTTGATATACCTATTCAAAACCATCTTGCAAAGGAAAATTTGGGAAAAAAAATATATCCTACTCATCTGAAGACTTAGAAACCAAGTCAACACTGAAATTTGAAGAAGGAGATGATAAAACATCATCAAAAGGTTGATGAACAATGAGGTTAAAAAAACACCCAAAATACCATTTGAATAACTACCCACACTTGATCTAGGAGAGTGGTCACCATTAGGAATGAAATGAGAAAAGGTGTAGATATTTGAATTATGGTCAGACCTACCCATTGCAACAAGTTGTCTAGTAGACACATCGCGAATAAAAATTGAATTAGGAATAAACTCAATGGATTTAATTGTATGAGCTATTTGATATACTAAAAGAAGATTATGAAAAACATTAGGAATGCAAAGAACATCATGTAAACTACCAATGGGCACATCAACAACTAATTCACCAAATAAACACCATTAGCCATCAAGATCTTCATGATTGAAGTATGCTTCAATGATTAAAACCTATTAGGTTGTTCTAATATCTGATGTGAAGTTCCAAAGTCAAGAATCCAATCTCCATATTGTTCAATATGTGTTATAACAACAAAATGACCCTTCATCTTAGTATCTTTACTTTATCACTCCCATTAGAAATTCCTATGGTACATGTGTGTGTAGAAGATGAAGGTTGTGAAGAAGAAGAAGGTGAACTTGTAGATTTAGAAGGAAAATAAATTTTATGTTTTGAATTAACAAGACAATTGAGAGGAGGGGTGAATCAGTTGTATCTTATCAAAACATCAAAACCCTCATTAACATTTAGAGCCACATGCATTCATTAAACCCTTAATCTGTTATGACGATTTAACATGAAAATATTTAAATAATTGAAACAACTCTAACACCATGCACAAGAGAACACCATATTTATGTGGAAAATTCAAGGAGGGAAAAACCACAATGAGGATTAGCTCACAATATAAGTAATTGAAAAACTAGTTACAAAGGCTCATTGCTAGAAGGGGCGCACTACTGAAAGGCTCACAACTAAGGCTCACTACCAGAGTAGAAAAATAAGATAGAGAAGAAATGTTACATAGAGAAAATTATCTCAATGCAATAGAAAATCCACCACAATAGCTTCAACACCTTTGCAATCTGTTTGGATGATTGTATACACCTTCTACTCACTACATCTGGTAATTTGACACTTGAAAGTTAACACTTCTCTGCTCAATTTCATACCTTACAACTATGAAATTTGCATCATTTGCATCTCACACTTCACACTTTCATCTACCTTGTCCTCCAACAATTCAAATCATACTTATACCACCCTCAATCTTGAAACCCCTTCCAAGGTCGACTATGCACCTCAAATGTGCAAATTCAAATTAGGTCAATGCCAAAACACTTCCATGGTGGATAGAAGTGAATTTAAACCACATAAAAACTTAATTGGGACCCAAATAAACAATGCTACTTGACCACACGCTATCACAAACAATATTTATCCTTCCCATGTAGTGTAAACACCAGGTCAATCATTACTCATGTAAACACCATTTAAATTTTAAGTACATGCTTCCTCAAACCAAAGGATGACTTGCAAACCACACACCATGCTTGAAAATGATCTAGAATATTCCTCAAACATCCTGAAATCCAACAAAATCCTTCACAACAACTTTCACCTAAAGAATGTACAAACCTAGTACACTCAGACTACTCTACCATACACTGTTACTTGAAAAAATCTTTCGAAGCACCAAACCTCAAATCCTCTTGATCGAGGTAAAATACTAGCATCATAAACACACATTCAAGGTCACAAGAACTGAATCATAACTGTAGATAAACATGGAGCATAAAAATTTCTCCCTGAAACCTTTGTAATGTATAGTCACACACCGGTGAACACAACTTCTACTATATGATGATATAGCACACCATCTCTTGAATATAACACGTCTGAACATCACTCACCAACATATCTAAATTGCATAGGTAGATCTTCAACCTAGAATAAATGCAGAGCAAAACCAAAAAATCTTTATGTAACCTAGAATGACACTACAACACACTCTTTCCTCTTTTTATAAAATTTTCTCAAAAGCACTTGGAAACCAAGCACCACAGACATATCCACATCATATTCATCACTACTACATCTAGAGATAGAAGCTTATCAAAGTAACAGTAGAGGTTAACACCAGTTGCTTAACTGATGAAAACACAATGCAACAAATCAAAGCATAGACAACACCAACTATTCATCTTCAACACCAATCTCCCTCAACACATATAGTTGATGTACCAATGACAACACAAGCTTGTTGAAATCAATGACAAAACCAATCTGCACATACTTGCAACAATCTCCCCCTTTGTCATTGATGGCAACACATGTGAAAAACCATCAAAGACACAACTCTAAATATGCATGTTTGTGTTTCTCTTTTCTCTTTACACACTCTCCCCCTTACATGATTATCTCTTCAACTAACTTTCACATGTTTTTCTCTCTCCCTTAGATCTTCTTTTCTCCCCCTGTGTTTATGATTTTTTCACATGATTCTCTCTCCCTCTTTGACATTACATAGTCTACTTACATTTGTTTAGAAACACCTTTCCTTTACAACTCTGAATACTCCTCCTTAGGAGCACACACCAATCTACAAGAATCTGCAATACCACTACCTACTCCCCTTGAGAGGTATCCATCAACATCAGTCCAGAATAAAGGATAGATCTTGAGATCCACTGGACTGATGCATCTCCTTATGAATCTAGTTCAAAGAATGAGGGGCAATATGCACCAACTTCTCCCAAAGATACTCAAAAGTATCCTTAGGAAGAGCCTTAATGAATATATCAACAATTTGATCATTTTTAGGAACATACTCAAGATTAGCTTCATTCTCCACAACCTTCTTTCTTAGAAAGTGATATATGATTGAAATATGTTTTTTCCTTGAATCCACCACTAGATTATTTGAAATGTTTATTGCACTTGTATTGTCACAGAAGATAGAAATAGGATCATCATATACCACTTTGACATCCTTCAATATTTTTCCTAATCCACAACACCTATGTGTAGCAAGATGTTGTTGCAATGTACTCAGCCACAATAGCCCCAAAACCTTTGCAGTCTATTTGAATGTTTGTATACACCTTCTGCTCACTACATCTAGTATTCTAACACTTAAAAGTTAACACTTCTCTGCTCAATTTTGCACCTTACAACTATGCAATTTGCATCTTCACATCTCACACTTCAAACTTTCATCTACCTTGTCCTCAAATAATTCAACTCATACTTATACCATCCTCAATCTTGAAACTCTTTCCAAGGTCAACTATGCACCTCAAATGTGCAAATTCAAATTAGGTCAATTCCAAAAAACTTCTGTGGTGGATATAAGTGAATGCAAACCACATAAAAACTTAATTGGGACCCAAATCAAAAAAGCTACTCGACCACATGCTACCAAAAACAATATTTATCCTTCACATGTAGTGTGAACACCAGGTCAATCGTTACTCGTGTAAACACCATTTAACTTTTAAGTATGTGCTTCCTCAAACAAAAGGATGACTTGAAAACCAAACACCATGCTTGAAAATGATCTAGAATATTCCTCAAACATCCTGAAATCCAACAAACTCCTTCACAACAACTTTCACTTGAAGAATGTACAAACCTAGTACACTCAGACTACTCTACCATACACTATTACTTGAAAAAATATCTTTCAAAGCACAAAACCTCAAATCCTCTTGACCGAAGTAAAATACTAGCATCATCAACACACATTCAAAATCACAAGAACTAAATCATAACTATAGAGAAACGTGAGCATAAACATTTCTCCTTGACACCTCTACAATGCACAATCACACACTGGTGAGCACAAATTCTACTATATGATGATATAGCACACCATCTCTTGAATATAACACCTCTAAACATCACTCACCAACATATCTGAATCGCATAGGTAGATCTTCAACCTAGAATAAATGTAGAGAAAAACCAAAAAATCTCTTTGTAACCTAGAACAACACTACAACACACTGTTTCCTCTTTCTATAAAATTTTCTCAAAAGCACTTGGAAACCAAGCACTAGAGACACATCCACATCATATTCATCACTACTACATCCAGATATAGAAGCTTATCAAAGTAACACCAAAGGTTAACACCAGTTGCTTAACTGATGAAAACACAATGCAACAAATCAAAGCATAGACAACACCAATTGTTCATCTTCAACACCAATCTCCCTCAACATATATAGTTGTTGTACCAATGACAACACAAGCTTGTTGAAATCAATGATAAAACCAATCTGTACATACTTGCAACAATCTCCCCCTTTGTCATTGATGACAACACATGATGTGAAAAACCATCAAAGATACAACTCTAAACATACCTGTTTCCTTTTCTTTTTTCTCTTTACACACTCTCCCCCTTACATGATTATCTCTTCAACTAAATTTCACGTGTTTTCTCTCCCCCTTAAATCTTCTTTTCTCCCCCTATGTTTATGAATTTTTCACATGATTCTCTCTCCCCCTTTGACATCAATGACAAAGGACATAATGTTTGCATTATTCTCCCCCTTTGACATTACACAATCTACTTACATTTTTTCAACAACACCTTTCCTTTACAACTCTGAATACTCATCCTTAGGAGCACACACCAATCTACAAGAATCTATAATACCACTACCTACTCCCCTTGAGAGGTATCCATCAACATTAGTCATAAAGGATAGATCTTGAGATCCACTAGACTGATGCATCTCCTTATGAATCTAGTTCAAAGAATGAGGGGAAATATGCCCCAACTTCTCCCAAAGATACTCAAAAGTATCCTTAGGAAGAGCCTTAGTGAATATATCAACAATTTGATCCTTTTTAGGCACATATTCACGATTAACTTCATTCTCCACAACCTTCTCTCTTAGAAAGTGATATCTGATTGAAATATGTTTTGTCCATGAATCCACCACTGGATTATTTGAAATGTTTATTACACTTGTATTGTCACAGAAGATAGAAACAGGCTCATCATACACCACTTTGATATCCTTCAATATTTTCCTCATCCACAACACCTATGTGTAGCAAGATGTTGCAATGTACTCAGCCTCTGCAGTAGATAAAGAAACTGAATCTTGTTTCTTGCTTAGCCATGATACCAGTCTATATCCAAGAAAGAATGCACCACCACTTGTACTTTTTCTATCATCCACAAAACCAACCCAATTTTAATCTATGTAAGCACTCGATGTGAAATTAATATCCTTTAGGTACCACAAGCCATGATCCAAAGTGCCCTTTAGGTATCTAAATATCCTCTTTATTGTTGCAACATGTGACTCTCTAGGATCTTCTTAAAATATAGACACAAGATAAATTACATGCATGATATCTGATCTAGTAGTAGTTAGATAAAATAGTGTACTAATCATTGATCTATACTTGCTCTAATTAGCCTTAGGGGATTCATCATTCTTGCTCAATTTTCAACTAGTAACCATAGGAGTACATATTGGTTTGGAGTCTCCTCCAAAAAATTTCAACATTTCTTTGACATACTTTGATTATGAAATGAACATGCCTTTATTTTTTTGATTGATTTGTAGTCCAAGGAAGAAATTCATCTCCCCAAACATAGACATCTCAAACTCTTTTTACATCTCTTCTACAAACTTCTTACACATAGCTTCATTTCCTTCAAATATTATGCCATCAAAATACACAAATACAATCAAGATTTGATATTTTTCAACCTTAAAGTAAAGGTTACTATCTACGGTACCTTTATTGAATCCTTGCTATATCCAATACTTATCTAACCTTGCATACCAAGATTTAGGAGCTTGCTTCAATCCATATAAAAACTTATTTAGTATGCATACCATATTAGGTTTATCTGATAATTGAAATCCTTCCAGTTGTTCTATGTATATACTTCTTCCATTTCTCCATTCAAGAAAGTAGACTTCATATCCATTTGATAAAATTTGAAATCCTTATGTGCTACAAATTCTAAAAACATCTTGATTGCTTCCATTCTATCCAGCGGAGAAAGTGTCTCCTCAAAGTCTATTCCTTCAACTTGTGAGTAGCCCTTAGACACAAGCTTTTCCTTGTTTCTTACCACTTCTCCATTCTCATTTAGTTTGTTTCTAAACACCCACTTAGATCCAATTATGTTTTTGTTTTTTGGTTTTGGGACAAGTACCCAAGTCTAATTCTTCTCAATCTGCAAAATTTCTTCCATTGCTTGCATCCAATACTCATCCTTGCATGCCTCAATCACTGTTTTAGGTTCAAATTTAGAAAGTAGACACAAATTTACCTCTTCTTCAGTAGCTTTCCTTCTTGTCAGTACACCTTTTCTTTTGTCTCCAATGATCTATTCTTCAAAATGATTTCTCTGCACATACTTATGGGTTCTAGGAGTCTTTTCTGGAGCTTCTTCCTCTTCATCTTGTACTTCTTGTTCCTTATATTTTTCTTCGTCTTCTCTGCGAGAAGGTTCATTTGATTCATATCTATCTATCACCACTAGATTCTGTAAATCTTCATCAACTTTGAAACTTGCACTCTCAACAATCCTTCTTAGCCTTTTGTTGTAGCATCTATAAGCTTTTCTTTTAGTAGAATATCCAAGGAAGATACCTTCATTAGACCTTGCATCAAACTTTCCTAAGTTTTCATCATCTCTTTTGATATAGCATTTGCTTCCAAACACTCTAAAGTACTTGGCAATAGGGATACTTCCACACCACAACTCATAGGGAGTCTTTGTACTATTTTCTTTTGCTTGAAATCTGTTAAGTATGTAGACAATAGTATGAATTGCTTCTTTCCAATAGACTTCTTTTAGGTTGGCTTCTTTCATCATAGTCCTTACAGCTTCTTGAATAGTCCTATTTTTTCTTTCAACCACTCCATTTTTCTAAGGATTCCTAAGGGTAGAAAAGTGCCTCTTTATGCCATGATTCTCACAAAACATGTTAAATTCATTAGAGGTGAATTCTCCACTTCTGTCAAACCTCAAACATTTGATCTTCAAATCCATCTCATTCTCAACCATGAATTTAAATGCTTTGAATCTATCTAGGGATTCATTTTTTTTCTCTAATAAAATTAACCCATGTCATTCTAGAATACTCATCAATCAAAAGCATGAAATACTTGTCACCTTTAAGACTTCCCATTCGTGTAGGACCACATAGGTCTGTGTGCACCAATTCCAACAATTTGGTAGAATATTGTTCTTTTCCTTTGAAACTACTTGTTTACTTTCCAATCTGACACTCCTTGTAGACAACATTGATAGGATTTGTAATCCTTGGAAGATCTCTCATTGCTTGAACTAAATTGATTCTAACTAAGTTATCAAAATTTATGTGACACATCCTCCCATTCCATAACCAACTTTCATTGATTTGAGTCATAAATCCATGACCATCAACACCCTTGAGGTGATAAACATTTCCATCTATCCTTTTTCTAGTAGCAATCATAGTTCTGAACTTTTTCTGATCTCACATCCATCATCCTGAAACATAAGATTATATCCTTTGCTAAACATTTGTCCAACACTAAAAAGGTTATGCCTTAAAACCTTGACATAGTAAAAAACATCAATATTATGCTTTCCATCAACACTGATTGAACCTATTCCACATATCTTAGCACCTAAATCATCACCAAATCTAACAAGTCTTCCATCATATTTTTCAAGTTCAACAAACTTACTCTTGTCTCCAGTCATATGATTTGAGTAGCCACTATTAATGATCCAATAATTCTTATCTTGTCTAACATGAAAAGAATATAAAAAGTAGCTTCAGCCTTATCCTTTCTCTCCAAAGGGCATTCCTTCACACATATTTTACAGTTAGTAGAAAAATATTCATATTTTAAAGCCATGAATACACATTCATCATCATCAACATCTCCATAATTAGAAATACTTTTATCTTCTTTAACTTAATAGCTTTTCTTAACTTTCTTACCTTTTTTCTCCTTATTTTTGTCATTCACAACTTTGTTTAGACAACTTGAAGCATAGTGAATGTAGACACTTAAAATTGTCCTGACTGATATTGCACACTTGAATCTAATTACTAACATCGTTTCTTCCTAAATTCACCTTCTTTTCAACAATTTAATTGAATGATCCTAGTTGTTAATTAAATGCATCAATTTCTCATATTAATCAAATGATCATTATTATTTGGCTAATTCACCCCCTTTCACACTAATTCTCATCTTATTTAATTGAGTAATGTGAATTATTTGAATAAATTGTTTATGTCCTCCCATTTGATTAAATAATCTTAATTATTGAATTAAATGCCATTTTACCCTCTTTCTTTAAATAAATTAATTATATAATGAGCGTCCTAATTTCACTCAACTTGCACAATTAAAATTTTGTTTTAATTATCTAATTCCTATTTTCCCTCACCCTCCCACTTGCATGTGCATATTCCCTTGGAATATTCCTCCATTTGAACTCAAAAATAGAATATTCCTTTGTAACAACTTCCTAAAAACTTTGGAAGTGTGCTTCTTTGAATCATTGTGAGCCATTGATTAACTCTTTTATCCATGTGAACTTGCATTCTCATCCATTGATGAGAATCCATGATCCATGCCTTCACCTCTCATGGCCTCTCATCCCTTGATTGATCAAATCAATCCTAGCCCTTGATTCACCATTTTCTCCTATAAATACTCCTCACTTCTATGAGAGAAGGATCCACAATAATTTGAGAAAAGTTATGCTATTGAAATGCATTCATATTTTCATCCATTAGCATTCATTTAAGCATTTTTCATCCATTGTGGTTTAAATCATCCATTATCACTCATCAATCTATCAAACAAAGCTTGTTTTATCAAAGGGATTGGGAAAAGGCTGACATTCCACATCAATGCAGCACCAATCCCCCAATGGGATGAGATTTAAGGTATTAGAATAGGTTTCCATTATGCATTTATTATTATTTATGTTTTAATGGCTTCTTCATTCTATGTTTTCAAGAATTTCATCAGGATTATAGCTTAACTAGTTAGATATTGCTTAGAATCTATTGGATTTGGTGTATTTAGCTTGTGCTATGATTATAGTCACATTCTAGTGCTAGAGGGAGGGGAGAAATAACTAATTTTGACAAATTTTCCTTGAGTTTCCCATGATTTCCAAGTTCTAGGAAGAGCAACACTTTTGTAGTTTACCAAAGCAACACTTTTGCAGAACAACGATGCTTTTTCCATATATTGGTGATTTTGAAATACAACAACACTTTTGTATTATGGAAATGCTTTTATTTTTTTCTGACAAAAAGACAATTTTGATATTGCAACACTTTTGATGTCTCTGGTTTTGTGGTAGGTACAATAGAGGGTCGCTTTTGAAGTTCACTAGAGTGATGCTTCTACAGAACAATAGTACTTTTGTGGAACAATGACACTTTTTTTGTTTGATAGAGAGGCACTTTTGCGGCCCAACGATGATTTTGCAAGGTAAGAAAAAGAGCTATATTTTCCTGATTGCTTTGATTTTTCAATTTAATCTACTCTGATTATTTACCGATTTTGGCTTTTTTCTGTGAGGCAAACTAATTTTGCAAATTTAGAAAGGAGCAAAATATTGAAGTAAAGAAGCATATTATCACTTGATTTATATTGTAAAAGTGTTTACACACTTATGGGATGATATAACCCATAATATGCTACTTTATTTCACATTTTAGGACAACTAGCTTTTAATTGGGTTTAAAATTTACAATGTAATAATATTCCAAAGTTGGCTAAAATTGAACCCATACATCCTCACCGTTGTAATGTTGGTTAAAAATTGAACAATACAAACATACACTTCAATTTGGTGCTATTAAAATGAAGTCATCATTGCCTTTGAGGATTTAGAAAGAATGAGTGTATGTTATGCTTGTTGTGCTTGTGTAAACTTGTAGTGCATATCCACTCCCCTTGCACTTTGTGCGATATTGGGTGAAGAGAAACACTCCAAGTTTACAAACTTCTTGAGTCACATTTTTATTTTAGTAGAGAGGGCCTACCATGCGATACATCTTGCAATGGAGAATGCATGGTGACCTTCAAGACCATTTATCAGTGGGCTATATAAATCTTGTGAATGCAAAATATAGTAACTTGTATTCATGAATGGCTACTTCACGTGCCAACTCTCATGTGAATGAATAGGTCCCCTAGAGGAATCTAGAGACTTAAGTGTCTCATGGGTTTCATACACCTCATGATGTTCATGATGTCATTGAACACCTTGTTTTAGCAACCAACCAATTTTTTGAAACATACTTTGAAGTAGTGCATGGGAGGTGCACCACTCACAAAAGTTACTTACCACGTCCAATTTTTGGTTGATCCAATAAAGCAAGTAGGGAAGGGACTCTTTTTCTTGGCATGTCAAGATGGTACATTTCTTGACATAGCCTATTTTTCAACTCCATCTTCATGGATTACATCTGTGTAAGGGGGAAATTGATAAGCATAAGGAAATCAAAATGAATGAATTAAACTAATTCAATTCAAACAAAATATTAAGATTTATACCCATTACTCATGAAATGAATGATATGAGATTACTAAATTTAGTGAACTAAAGAAATACAATCAAAGAACATACAAAGAATAACATTTTGTTTCCACAATCCATGAAAGTTAGTATACTCTCTCTATCTTCCTCTCATCCTAAGGATGGATCATGGAGTATGATCTAAAACGTTGATGTAAAAATTTACACAGTTTTTCCTAGAAATCTTGAATACTAACATTCAAAGAATTCAATTAACTAATATTGTTACCCATCTAATGTTGAAGTGTATTCACAAATGATGTTGGATCATTGTATCAATGCAAAGCCTCCATTTATGCATTGCAAAAGCTTCAATGTGGTGTGATGGTGATCAAAGACGTGTGTAAAAGCTCTCAAGAAATCAATGATTAATTCAACATTACTTCATTGCACAAAATATGTCAATTCTCTAATTGTTTTTGAGGATGAAGAAGATTGGTATGTAGATTTTACGATTTGAAATGAACATGCAAGATTAAACAATGCTGAATCAAGATCAATGGTTGAAAGTTGTTGAGAAGAATCAGATTGCTCAATTAGGTTATGTGATCAAATCAATTAAGGATATTGATTAATCAATCAAAGGAAAAAGATTACCTAATTAGTGGAATTGATGAAATCATGTCGAGCCTTCAATGGGATTGAAAAATAGATGAATCGGTTAGGAAATAGATGGATCAACTAGGAAATAGATGAATCAGTCAACCAATCAGAGTGAGCAATCAATGGACCTTAATTTTTTGAATCATGAAAGTGGGTGAGGGTAATCAAGTAATTGAATTAATTAATTAAGCCTTTTTGAGTTGTGTATACCTTGGAATTTATCCTACTCTAAATGTGCAAAACAACTTAAAAATGTGAATGGTAAAATACCAAGGACACCTCAAGATTAGCCAAAAGAGTGATATAACGAAAAGGAAAATGAATAAAATGCAATACAAACAGTTTCACCTTCCTTGCTGTTGATATCTCTTTGATTGGCCCTTGCTTGGAATGGTTTGTGTGCTCCTTAGATGATAGATTGAGTGACTAAAATGCAAGATTAGATGTGCAAGATGACTAAATGAGATGGCTAAATGATGGCAAAGGATTGAGGATGCAAATTGACAGCATGTAATTATGAAAATTCTAAGTGTCCCAAATGCCCTTGAGGAGGGGGTATTTATAGGAGAATTTGAATTCTCTAGAGAATTCAACGGTCAAGATGTATCCAACAAGGCCAAGATGAAAGGCTATGGTGGGTTGAGAACCCACAAGCCCTCACATTTTGACATGTAGAGGGTGAAGTGGCCAAGGGGATATGAGATGGAAATGAGTTGTCAAGAAGGTACATGAGGTGAAAAAATGACATGCACCTTGGGGAGTGAGGAGATTTCTACAAAAAGGGATTTCTTGTCCCCAAGTGGGAGTGAAAGAGACATTTGAGGAATTTTGGAATTCCTCAAAAATCTACATGGAAAAATGAAAGGTGGTTGGGGATATAAATGTGAATTAAAAATTCACATTCTTAGGAGGATCTAAAGGATAAAAGGTGGGCTCCAAAAAGGTGGGACTTTGTCACATGTGGAGATTGTGACAAGTCCAAGGTTCTAGAAGCCTTGGAAAGACAAAATGTGAAGGAGAGAGACATGGGATAAATAAATAAGAATTAAAAATTCTCAGGGGAAGGAGAGTCATATCCAAAAAGAAAAAAATGAAGAATTGACCAAAAAGTGGTGCTAAAAAAGGCTAATGACCTTGGTTAAGGTTGTGCAAACATTGGATTAGGCTAATTAATGGAAGATTAGAGGCAAGTGGCAAATGTAGGAGGATGTGACATTAATCTCTGATTAAGAAGATGCACATCATAATCATGAATTAATTAAATTAATTCAGATTAGGGCAAGGTTATGGAGGATGTGACAAGGAGAGAGAAAGTGGGGAATTTTAAATTGATTTTAAATCAAAAGGGGAAAATGACTAAATTAAATAAATTAGCGTATTTATTTGATTTAGAGAGGAATAAGGTGAAAGATAAAGTATTAATTATTAAATTAAATACTTTACCGATACGAGACAAAATGTGTAATATTAATTTAATATTAGTACGATAGAAGGAAAGGCAGTAAATTTAATCATATGGAAGTGATTAAATTTAGATGTCTACAAGTTGAATGTGCAAATCGTGTTTGAATTTTACTAGGAGGGTTTCCTAGGAAAAAAATTAGGGTTTGGGGGATCAAAATAGGTAATTAGGGTTTAATTTATCTCATTTTCATTCCGAGCCTTTAGTAATTTCTTGCCTCTAGATTTCTTTATTTTTTGATTGTCAAGGAGCTATGGCGAGGATTCGAGGAGCCCCACATTGTGTAGATGCAGTTCGTGAGTTCAAAAGGCCTACTGGCATTGGCACACCAATATGTACCCTTTCCTTTCCTATTTTTGACTTTCTATTTTTGAGTAATTAATGCATGAAATTTTTTTAGGTGATAGCGGTAGGTTTGTGATTTTTACGCTTTTGCATCAAATTGACCACTTTTGATGTTTATGAATGTACTGCTCTTGAATTTTTGTACTGCCTTTAAGTTAGATGTTCACTTTTGATACAATTTTTCGCTTTTACTTTTTCCTTTGTTTAAAATCTTTTCTTTTGACTTTTTTCAAGTTAAATGGTCACCATTGTGAAAAATGTGTGTTCTTGAGAATCCTTTTTGCTTTTGGTGTTTGTACCACTTTTGACAAAAATAGGTCCACTTTTTCAAAAAAAGTAATCACTTTTACTATTTTTGGAAGTTTGAGCCATTTTTTTGCAATCATAGGTTTGTTTTTTGTTTTCGTAGCAAATTATTAACGTAGTGGGGTGAATGTTTGCAGGAAATTCTCAAACCACTATAATCGAGGGAGTGACGATTGCGTGAGCTATTTGATTTGATAATTGGTTTTCACAATCTTGAGCGAGATGTACTAGATGTTGTGGGGTTATGGCATATATGCTACATGTCGACTATTAGATGCCATAGAGAAATGATGACCACCCTCATGGAGAGATGGCACTATGAGTCATCATCCTTTCACCTGCTGATCGATGAGGCCACCATTACCTTAGAGGATGTATGGAGGATCCTCCATACATCAATTCATGGAGAGCTCATGACCTATTTTGTATGACAACATACACGTGTTATGCATCAAGTCCTTGGTGTTAGGCATCTTTAGGTTCAAGAGTTAGAGATAGACCTGTCTTTGTTCATTGGTAGTATAGATTGTGTTTCATTAGTTCTATGTGCTTTGGTCTCATGGCTCGTCGTTGCTAATCAATGAGGTCAATAGTTCCCAGTTGGTTGGGGTGTATGTATTGAGAAAATGTTTGAGCATGGTACTAAATATGCATGGGGCCCATGTCTCCTTGCTCATCTTTACAAAGACATGCATGAGGCCACCTATCATGGATGTACATCCATTTCTTTTAGGGTTATCTTGCTTCATGTATGGGTTTGGGAGCATATCCCAGTTACTAGGCCTGATGGTGTCCTGGATTGGGATCAAGAGGATCCTTTTACAAATATGGTGATTTTCTTTGACAATTTCCCGGATGATGCAAAGTGTTGGGGGAATTTAGGCCTCTCTTCCATGTTGACCTATTTTTTTAATTTTTATTTCTTTTCATGTGCTCTTCTTTAGATCTAGGAATTTCAGGGACTACTGATCTTTCATTCACACATATATTATGGGCTACCTATAAGAACTGATTTGGCCCTAAACTCCCAGATCCCCATGTCTGTTGATTTCTTCGTATTTGCTTATTTTTCTTTGTTTATATTTCTCTCTTATTTACTTGCTTATTGATGTTGTGGTGCCTATGTATTTTCCCTCGTGTGTGCGACAACATTTCCATGTATACATCTTGTCATGTATTATGGGCCACAACATCTATGCATCTCTTCTTCCTTTCCTTAGGATGCTACATGCTCCTTCAGTTCACACACACCATCCTAAGGAGGGGTAACTACTCTTTTTTTAATAAGGTGCATTTGGTGGCCAATGAATCCCTTAATGGAAATATTTTCAATTTTTAAAAATCACATCCTTCAATAAGGATCCCCTTAGCAAGATTTTCTTTTGAAATTGAATTCGTAGCAAAAAGAATTGGAAAATTTCCCCTTCAAGGAGGACATTCTTTTTATTGGATTCCTTAACGAAAGAGAATATTCCAAAAGGATTCCTTGATGATAAGATCATTTATGAAAATTTCATCACTTTTTAATTGGAGTGTCCCTCTATGTGGGCCCCTTACAATCTTGAAGGGTTCCTGAGGGACCCCTTTGAAATCTTCTCCTTCAATTGCTTGTTTTGAGATATGACTGTCTATCTATGTGACTTTTTCTTGCCTAACATATTTTGTCTATGAATTAACATGTTGCTTTGCAAGATTGAGAAGCTATGAAGTTTATTTTACAATCAAGTTGGGAGGACTGAGCATCTCATTGAGCTTTCCTTGTAGGACCAAGCACCCGTAAGGACCAATTAGACTCTATAGAGCCTTTCATTTTTGGCCCCTTGGGACCGAGCACTTGTGCCACCTCCTTTGTAGGATCGAGCACCTATAAAGCACTTTCATTTTGTAGGAACAAGCACCTACAAAATATTTGTTCACCTTTTGTAGGACCGAGCACTCATGGAGCCAGTTCTATAGGACTGAGCACCTACAAAGCTTTTGTTCAAATTTCCATAGGACCGAGAACCTATGGAGCCATCTCTCCTACACGTTTGGGCATGTCAGATCACAGTCTGCTTCCTCAATGCTTCAAGTATATATTTTTCAAAATTTCCTCTACTTTACCTCGCATTCACTAATGCATATGCTCGCTAAAGTGGGGGAAAAATGTAACAATGTGAATTTGCACCCCTTGCAAATTCCCCATTTTCATACCCTTCACCTTAGAAAATGTAATTTTGATGATGCAATCCCAACATCCACCACCTTTCCCTATCCGCCTACCAACCTATTTGCATGTTAGTGGAGGAATTTTATCAAGGATGCACACGTGCTATGTAGACATTCACACACCATGTTGTAGTCCTAACAAGATTCCTGCCTTTGGAATCTACAAAGGCATTACATTTCTCCATTGGACACAAACGATAATACCTCCTACCCCCTTAACCAATGAAAATTGGCTCCTTTGCCTCCATTTTTCCTTTAAAATTTCCTATTATTTCAATTCATTCAACTTCTTCACCACTTCTACACATTGGACTGAATTATTGATGCTTTGTTGATCAACTTACACACTTTGAAGGTTCACAACCTCCATTGTAGTTGCAAGTTGCTAATCTTTTGGCTTCTCCACATCGTTCGTTGTGAAAACATTGTCAGAGAACTTGCAAGCTCACACCTTCCTCTACTTTCCTTGAGAGCATGTGGCTATGAAGGTGATATCCACCATTATCATTTAATTTTGTATCATCACTCTTGCATAGTAGCATATGGTGTTTTGTGTACTGCTTGGTATTTCCATTTCCAATACACTTTCTTTATCATTTTCTACATCTTTGCTATCTAGCTATCCATGGAGATGGAAACACCAAAGTGGGGGACTGACTGAGGCAGCCCTTTAAAAATAATCCCAAAATTTTTCCTTGGTCTTGTGTGTGTAGGTACTTCTTAGTTGGAGCTATTTGAAGAATCATGTTACACAAAGTTCGGTATTGGTTTCTTATCCTTCTTTTTCAATTTGAAGATATCTAGTTAAAGTATTCTTCTTATTGTACTTCATTTTTGTACTCTCTTTATATTTTGTTAGAGCATAAAATCTATCAGTCAATCTGTTATTTTGATTCCTTGTGTTTTTATTTGTTCCTCACACTCTTTGTTCGTACAAATGCCAATGCTCCACTGAGATGCTATCACACTACGCTAGAGTTTGTGTCTTGCACTGTCATCCTCATGTAGTGAGTTGTCTGAGTCATAGGTTGAACTCTGGGAATTGGCTTGTTTGACCCCCTAAAAAATTTAGGTTAGAAAAAAGGACAGTAGGAACCAGATTGGTCTTCCTTTTTGACCTTAACCACTTAGCATTTTTGAATCACTTAGCAAGCTTGAGGTAGATCATGGTAGCCTATTACTTAGGACCCTCCCGTGACCTGGGGTCTTGGAGTAGCCGGTCCCCCTCCTCTACAAGTATAAACATGGGAATTTTATATCTAGTTTCCCCTTTATAGTGTGAACAAGTTACATTATCTAACTAGTTCCTAGTTAGGACCTTTTCACAGATGTTCACATGTTAAGTTTAGCTAGTGAGTTAGGATTTTTTCTAGAATCCTATTGTATAAATGTGATCATATCCCCTAGTTGTCACATGACATAGGATTAAGACACTTGTAATAATCCTAGTTTGTCCTACCTCTCAACCTTTCCTATATAAGAAATGTCTCATTTGCATATTGTATTACATTGTATATGTACATTTTGATTATATTTTATCTAATATATTTCCTACCATTGTAAATTTATGCTCTTAATTTTCTCTCTTATAGAAGGTTATTTTAGGTTTATAAACTTGGTTCTAGGAGATTTTCTTGGAGTGAATAATAAATTTAAATTTCCCAAGGTTCTCAAGGGTGAAATAAAATAAATTTTTGATATCAATCAAGAGATGGAGAAAATGAGATAAAAATAAATAGAATAATATGACCTTTAAAATATTGAGGAAGTCAACAAGGCAAGAGTGCTTCAAGAAGAATTTTATACCTGACTACTAGTTAGCTTACAAGGAGGAAATAGAGCCAAAAGGAGATTTGTAGATAGATTTAAACTAAAAAAGATAGTGTGTGTGTGTGTGAAAATTGAAATATTGAAAAATAAAAGGGAGGGAAGGAGAAGGAGCTAGTGATCTATTTAGATTCATATTGAGTGGTTATCACTAATTTGGGTAGGTTATAGGTGGAAAAATTAGTAAAAACAACCACTAAACATGAGAAATTATTGTGATATTATATGATGTCATGTGAACATTCACTCGTACCACTAGTGTTTAGATAGTTTTATATTTAGAAAGCATGCGACACAAGAAAAAAATAAGGCTAAGAAAGTTGTAACATAAAATTCACAAAAATATGACCATGTGAGAGACAAGTAAGTTGCTTCATGGGAAGGAAAAAGTATAATTCACAATATGAAATGATCCTAGAGATACACTAAGGGGATGGATACTAAAATGAGAACAAAAAGTACTCATACACATTGTGGTGATCCCACAATAGTGTGTTACACTTTTTGGCTAAACTTGACATTGAAATGGACATTTTGAACTAAATCTTCAATTTCAGACACCTATAGCTACTAAACCATGAGGAATTTGAAGATGATGCTATAGTGTAGAAAAATGTAACCCTTTACATTATCTCACTTGTTTGGGCCCTCCTAGTAAAATTGGACTTAATAATGCCTTAATTTAGTGTTGTTAAATGTACCACTTTACATTTACACACTTATTTGGGCCCTCTTAATTAATTCATCTTAATTATGCCTTAATTGGCCTATTAATTCATTTACAAGCCTAATTAATTACATTTTATGAAGGGGAAACCCGACATTAATTAATGCATAAACATAACACTTTACATTGAGCAATGTGTGCCCTAGGTTCATGGACCTAGGACCCATTCGCCCATGGGTGAATGGGTCCTCCCTAAACCTTAGGACCTAAATATGAATTATGTTTTTGGTGATATTTTAATGTTTTCAAATCCATGATTCAATGTTGGCTTGTGATATTTGACTTTCAGGAAATTAAGGATACAAACCGATAAATACAAGGTTATTTTATTATGTTTCACCTAGATTTTCAAGTGTTCAATTACAAGAGCTAAGGTGATGATCAAAGAAATTCAAGAGCAGATCTATCAGAGTTTTATTGTAAGAATCAAGATCCAATCATCATGTCAAAGTCTTATTTCATCATGCATGTTTTTGGAGCTAACATTGTGATGTAGGTTTCATGATCAATTCAAGTATTCAAAGCATCATTTCAAGCAAGATTCAAGTGTCAATATCCAAATCCAATTCATCCATTTCATGCAAGTTGTAGACCTCCTAAGATCTCCATTATGAAGGTTTCAATAAAGGGTTGGTTGAGTGGTAACATAGCTTTGTTCATTCTTCACTCCCTCTTTCATGTTTCATTTCATTTCAAGGTTTGATTACCAAAATGGGGTTTGACCAAGGAAAACTCCTAGTCACCCAAAACAAACATTTTTCTCTCTTGTATGTGTGATTGTAGATTTAGGTTGAAGAAGACTTGAAGAACTTTTGAAGTGCAAGATTTACAAAGTTGTCAAAATTGTTGTCTTCTCAGGAAAACTAAGATCCTGAAGTCATTTCTAACATTACGACTTTGAAGCCTAGGAAAATTGGAAGATTTAGATCTGCATCAAAGGCTCCTAAAAGCTACAGAAAAACCCTGAACTTGGACCGATTCGCCCATGGGCGAATGAGTCCCAAGTATACTTTTGAAAAGAAATTTTGGTGACTAGTACACATGTTTCTACCCTTCTCAAATCTACAATTTTTTTTCTAGTTCTATTAGTATTGAGTTTAATATTGTTGTTTCAAGTGCTAGATTACATTTTGGTGTTGATTTTCTACATTTATTTTTTCTCCCCAAAGTGTTGTTTGACCTTGACCCTCGTCCTTCAGTCATAAGGAAACCTAAATATTCTCACTTTGGATTTATTTACCTAAGGGTTGATAATCAATTCATTGTGTGGATCTCATTTCCTAATGAAATAAAGGAAGATAGGTCCCTCACCCCACATATTTTCATCAATCCATATTAACCCCAACCTATTTTCTAATGTTTCATTTTGGTGAACCTGACTTTTGAACATCATACCTTGCTGATTTGGAGTCCATTTTCAGCCCTAGATCTAGGTGTTGCATTCATTTTCATTGCATTGCATTGATTTGAATCTCATTTAGGGCTCTTAAGTTGCATTAATTTTCATCTCATTTAAGGTTTTAGGTTTGCATTTTTGCATTCTTTAAAATCTAGAAAATTCAAAAATATCAGTCATTTTGCATAGTTTTTACATAGTATTGCATCATCTTTCATTTGGATTATAAAATTGAATCAAAATCGCATCTCAAATTAGGGCTTTTTGCTTGTCATTTAGCACTATTTTGCACTTGCATTTAAACCTTATTTTATAGAAATTTGAAACTGCAACTCATTGTCTAAAACCAAAATTTGAAAACCATAAAAATCATCTTAGAAACTGGAAAATTAATTTTTAAAAACCTTGAAGCGATACCCATTCTCCCATGGGAAAATGAGTCCCTGATCAGGCTTTTCCTGAAATTTTGAGCATTAAAATGACTGTTTATGCATTCTTTGTTTCTATATTCAGTTTGTTTTTTTAGTTTTCTAAATTTTTGTTATTTGAAATTGTTCATATTAAGCTTCATTTGTCAAAATCATTGCATTGTTTGAATTCAAATTTGCATCTAAAAGACATCATTTTTAGGTTTTTGCATAGCATAATCAGAAAATTATCTTCTTTTAATCTAAAAATTACAAAATGTTTGCATCATTCCTTTACAAGTTTTCTAAGATAAAGTTCAATAAAAAGAATGATGACCATTCTTCCATAAATTATCCTAGCTATGAGACTCTCTTGGCACAAGAGATGTTTTAATGCAAGAGAAAGAAACTATGGATAATCTTGACAATCATGATGCTTCTTCCCCCAACACTCCTCTCCCTTGTGATGAAAGTGTTGTGATTTTAGAAGAACCAACAATTGAATGTCATGAGAATTCTATTTGTGACTCTTCCAAATAAATCTTATCTCAAGAGGATGAGATCATAGATACATTTGTTAACATTACCTTGCCTCACCTCCAATCATCCTTAAATACCCCTTTCACTTGTGGAAGTAATGTGATAAAAAAAGAGATAATCATTGATAACCCTATTTCTCCTAATACACTCCCCCCTTGCAAAGGAAAGGAGATGATGTTAGAAGATGAAATTGATGACCTTCAGGATAACACTATTCATCTTTCATCTTGTAGTCAATCAATTTTCAAACCGAAGAATAAAGTGCATAAGCGTTACAAATCTAAGAAACAAAAGAAGCATGATCCTCTTGCATACTTAGATCTAGCCTATTGAAGATATCAAAGAATGAGAATGATTTTACACTCTTTTACATTTGGAATTAATCAAGTTACCACCTAAACCTAAAAAAATAACAAAAAATAAAAGTAATCAAAATGGATCATATTGTGCATATCATAGAATATTTGGACATCATACTAATGATAGCCATGATTTACAAGAACTATTAAGGAAATTTGAAAATAAACCAACTTGACTAAAAGAACATGAAATTTTCTCCTTGCCATGTGATAGTTGTAGGATCATAGCATACTCACTATTACATGTTTTACATTCATTGCAAATCATTTTATATCTTGCAAAGAGCTCATTCTCATCACTTATCCCATCCCATCCTTGTCTTGCACTTAGTGGGGCAAGGAGGTAGATAAACTTGTCCTAGTTTGGCACTTGATGTTGTCCCTTTGTCTAGTTATCCACCTTACACATATGATTAACTAGTGAATCTTCTAGCATTTTCATTTGATTTGACTTGTTTTCATTAAGGTTGAAATATTTTAGAGCATTTTTAATCAAAACAGCCAGAAAACCCTAGTTGTGAGGGTTTGATTGAAAGAAAATGAATTGTTGACCCATTCCACCAATGAAAAGGTATGATAATTGGTGGAATGGGTTTAGATAGGATGTGTTTTGTGTTTTTGTAGTTTGTAGGAGTGGGGAATGAGGATTTGGGCGAATTGGTTGATGCCCTAGGTTGAAAACCACATATTTTGGGAAAATATGATGCATAGGTGTTAGAGTTTGATAAAAAAACTCTTAGGAATTGGTTTGTAGTGGTTGGAAAAGGTTGAGAAGGATATTTGTGACATGTCAAATGCTTTGGATTGATGGGTGGTGGTTGGGAGATAGTAAAACCAATAGGTGCCTAGTTGAACAGGCCTAATTAAGCCTCTTACAAAGCGTAGCATCAAATTTTTGAAGGTGTTGTTCCAAAGGAGTCATATTTGAAAATTTAGTATATTAAAAAATACCAATTAGGGTATCTAAAATAGTCTTTAGAATGTGGGTTGGAGTTGTTTCCTACAAATTATTTCAAAAAATGGGTGTTTGTTGTGCTATAAGGCATAATGTCAATTTATGAAGAAAACCATCTTGTTTATTGTGTTAAAACTTTGGAAAAGAATTGATTGAGTGTGTTAGAAATTTTGATACCCTGCTTTGCATCAATTAGTATCAGAGCATAGGTATGATTTGAAGAAGGGAAAAAGGTTGAGTTGAAGAAGGAATAAAATGCCTCCAAAAGGAAAAACCATTGCTAGCGAAGTGAATGAGTTGAAGGAAAAGCATGCTAGAGAGATGATAGAGTTGAAGGAGAAGATTTATACCTTGGAAATAAGTCAAAAGAGAGGTGTGGTCATAGGTGATGTGAGTGCTCATGAAGAAGAAGAGGAAGAGGAAAGTTCACAAGGGTCCGAGGAAGAGATGGATCCTAATGACTTGAGAATGACAAGGCTTTTGAAAGTAGTCAAGGGAGATGAGCATAAGATCAAAATGGATTTACCTATGTATGGAGGAAATATGGATAGTGAAGATCTCCTAGCTTGGATAGGAGAATTGGATAACTATTTTGATTATGAATATGTGCCATAGGATAACAAGGTGAAGTTGGCCAAGAAAAAATTGAAGGGCCACACTTTGCTTTGGTGGGATTATGTACAAAGTGAAAGGAGAAAGAAAGGGAAGTCCAAAATCACCTCTTGGGATAAGATGGTGGCTAAACTAAAAAGTAAGTTCCTGCCTACTGATTACACTATTCAATTTTTTAAAAGGCTTCAAAATCTCAAGCAAAAGGAGATGGATGTGCAAACATATACAAAGGAGTTCTATAGGTTGAGCATAAGAGCAGGTCATACAAAGGATGATGAAGAGACAATAGAAAGATACATTAATGGGTTGAGATACAACCTCCAAGATGAATTGAGTCTCACTACTCTAAGAATGGTAGAAGAATGTTACCAATTGGCCATCAAGGCTAGAGACAAATTGAAGAGAAGGAAAGAGAAGCAAGGTAGGGGTAGAGGAAACAATTCTAGAGGAAGAGGTTCATTTTCTAAGACAAGGAAGCCATATGAGATCCAAGAAGATGCAAGCAAAGTCCAAGACCAAGTTGTTGATCAGAGAGGTGGATTTAGAGGAGGTAGAATAGGTTTTAGAGGCAGATTTAGAGGTCAAGGAAGAGGCTCTAGTGGATTCACATGAAGGTGCTATCAATGTAACAAGTTTGGACATCAAGTATGGAAATGTAATAAAGGTCAAGCCTCTAGTTCACATGGAGGAGAAATAAGGAATCAATTGGTGCAAGAAGAGGACAATGAGAGTGTAAAATATCCATCACAACATGCTGCTCTAGAAGTTGGAGAATCACTCATGGTAAGAAGAACTCTCATCAAGACATCAGAGGAAAAGGAGCCACCATAAAGGAAGAATCTCTTCAAGACTACTTGTAAGTGCTTGGGTAAGGTATGTAAAGTTGTAATTGATTCAAGAAGCACATATAATATGGTTTCAATTGAGATGGTTGAAAAACTCAAGTTTCTTAGAATACCACATGTTACTCTTTATAAAGTTTCATGGTTGAATGAGGGTCAGTATGTTTTGGTAAATGAACAAAGTTGGATGGAGTTCAATATAGGAGGGTATAAGGAAAAAATTATATGTGATGTGTTACCTATGGATGCGTGCCATTTGCTGCTAGGGAGGCCTTGGAAATTTTATAGGCATGCAATGTATGATGGTAGGAAGAATACTTATGTGATAGAAAAAGATGGGGTCTTCTTTACCTTGAAACCATTGAAAGAGGAAGACAAAGGACAAACTAAGGGAGCTAATGTGATGATGCTAGGTAGAAAGGAGTTTATAAAGGTAGATGAGGAGGAAAACATGGACATTGTAGCCACTACTAAACATGGAGATACTATGACAACAACATTGATACATGATTTTATTTTGGAGGGAAATGACATTGAGTTGGTGTCAAAATCTGATTTGTTGAAGGTCAAAGATGAATTGATTCTTGGAATTCAAGATTGGCTTAAGGGGTATGTTGATATGATGATGGAAGGATTTTTTTATTCATTTATTTCAGAAGGGGATAGTGGTCATTCTATTTCTGTCAAATAAGAGGCTAGTACACTTGGTAAAGCAATAGTCATAGGGGCAGAACATCAGATGGAAGAGATGGAAAGGAAGGGTGAATAGATCAAAGATAAGCTACACGACAAGAAGAGCAAGTTAAAGCATACACCAAGGGGGAAGAACAAGGGAGTTTATTAAGAGAGAGGAGGAGACATGGTATCAGGTAAAGAGGCAGATTCAACAACATCCTTAGGTGAAGGACATGTCATGGATCATCTATCAAACAAACTTCTATAGTTGAAGCATAACCTAGATGCCAAAGAGTCCGACAAGACAAAGGATGATGCATATTTTCAATTTTTGGCCCATTGGAAGGGTTTACCAAATGGAGAAAAAACTTGGAGGTCTGAGAATAACTTTATCAAACCTGAATCTATTATGCAACACTGTCCTCAAGGGGACTTGAGTTCATTTTTCCCGGGGAGTATGGTGCAGGGCACCTAAGCCCTCATGTTTAAAGGTGGTCAAGTGTTGAGTTTTGTTTGATTTTGTGTCATTTTGTGTGTAATAAGTTCTATTAAGACAAAATTTCATGTTTTAGTGTGTTTTTGAGTCAGTTGTGGTCAAATTGTAAAAGTTTCTCCATTTTGCTAAAAGTTGAAAAAAGTTACAAATCAACTTTTGCATTTTTGATGTAAAAGGGAAGTTGAATGGTTAGAATTAAAAAATTAGTTGGGAAATGGTGGGTAATGATTGAAAATTCTTTAAAATCCATGTATGGTCAATGGAGGAGGTTGTTGATGAAAATTTGAAGATAGAGCACCAATAAAATTATGCTTTTCTTGTGTTTTACATTGAATTTTGCTGCTATAGAAGGTTGTACGACCTAGTACGACCTGTAGGTGATATTTTATGCATTAGAATTGATGAACCAATGAATCTTCTATAATTTTCAATTGGTTTGACTCATTTTAATTAAGGTTGAAGGATTTTAGATAATTTTTACTCAAAACAATCAGAAAACCCTAGTTGTGAGGGTTTGATTGAAAGAAAATGAATTGTTAACCCATTCCACCAATGAAAAGGTTTGATAATTGGTGGAATGGGTGCATATAGGATTTTTTTATGTTTTTTTAGTTTATAGGAGTAGGGAATGAGGATTTGGGTGAATTGGTTGATGCCTTAGGCTGAAAACCACATATTTTAGGCAAATATGATGCATAGGTGTTAGAGTTTGATAAAAGACTCTTAGGAATTTGTTTGTAGTGGTTGGAAAAGGTTGAATGGGATATTTGTGACATGTCAAATGCTTTGGATTGAAGGGTGGTGGTTTGGATATAGTAAAACCAATAGGTTCCTAGTTGAACAGGCCTAATTGGGCCTCTTACAAAGCGTAGCAACAAATTTTTGAAGGTGTTGTTCCAAAGGAGTCATATCTGAAAATTTAATATGTTAAAAAATACCAAAAATGGTATCTAAGATAGTATTTGGAATGTGATTTGGAGTTGTTTCCTACAAATTATGTCAAAAAGGGGTGTTTGTTATGCTACAAGGCTTAATGTCAATTTGTGAAGAAAACCATCTTGTTTATTGTGTTAAGACTTTGGAAAAGCATTGATTGAGTGGGTTAGACCTTTTGATATGCTGCTCTACATAAAAAAACTATGAACTTGGACCCATTTTCCCATGGGTGAATGAGTCCCAAATTTTCTTTTGAAAAGCACTTTTGGTTATTGGTACACATGTTTCTACTCTTCTTATATTTGCAATTTTTTTTCTAGTTTTGTTAGTATTGAGTTTAATATTGTTGTTTCAAGTGTTAGATTACATTTTGGTGTTGATTTGCTATTTTTTTCTCCCCAAAGTGTTGTTTGAATTTGACCCCTGTCCTCCAGTCATAAGGAAATTTGAATGTTCTCACTTTGGCTTGATTCACCTAAGGGTTGAAAATCAATTCATTGTGCGGATATCATTTCCTAATGAAATAAAGGAAGATGGGTACCTCACCCCACATATTTTCATCAATCCTTGTTAATCCCCAACTGGGTATGTGCAGGATCATGATGGGCCAAAAAGTGGCAATATGATGGGTATGTGGCTGACAACATTTTTTTTACCCAAAATTGATGAAATGAAAAGGGTTTTTAAAGGAGATTATCATCTTCCCACCAATATAAATTTTGCTTTCCTTTTAATTTAATAAGTAATTATTATTCATTTTCTATTCAAATTACAACTAATGTCCTGATTGATAGGCTAATTGAAAAAAATCTATAGCTTTCAAACGGTATCACATTTTTTGAATCCAAAACATGCGTCACATTCTATGCTTCGCATACTATAGGATTAAAAAAAGAAAAATTTAATTTCATGAAGTTTTGACCAAGTTAAGGTGGTCAGACATACGAGTTTTTTATATTTTTAAAAAGTTGTAATAAAAAAATCACAATTAATTATTTACTTGGAAAAAATTACAAAAAAATATGCATCATTCGGACATGAGTCCTCTACTTATATCTAAAATCTTATAAAAAAATATTATCATTTTATTGAGCTTAGGGTGGTCAGACAGACACCTACTTCTTATTTTTTTCCCGAAATTTAAGCACTCATTGAAATTTCAAATTTTCACCAAATAGATTTTTTATATATATAAACCTAGTAGTTTAGAAACTACATTCAATTTTCTATAGATTCTATTCTTACATTTTTTAAATAATATAGATAACTTATTCAAATTTTTATGTCGGTTGCCTAACTCTGATTTTCTGAATTTTTGTCACTTAAGGGCCTATTTTTCCATGATGATCCCGCACATACCCAACTTGTTTTCTGATGTTTTAGATGCAAACTAGTGATTTGTGACATTTTATCTGTAGATTCTAAATATATATATTTTAAAAAATTTTGGAATCAAATTGCATTTATTTTTCCATATCCTTTGATAACTAGTTTTTAATAGTAAACAACAATTTTTAAAGAGTGATGTTTACTGTATGGCACAACTTTTTTCTATGAGGGATAAAATTTTATTTTTTTTGAATTTAGATTTGTAACTATGATATATAGCTCCTTCATTTGGTTTCATAGTGTTTTATTAATTTTTTTTCTTAATTAAGTTTTGAAGTCAAACCAATTACAATTTAGACATAGGTTTACTGTATAACATAATTTTTTTTATATGTATCCAAATTTAATTTATTTATTTATTTGGATCAAGGACATTAATACCAAGAGAATAGATATTTTTCATTTTTTTTTTGGTAATATACTATTTTTCCACATGTGCAGAACACAGAACTTGATTTTCAGTGAAACACCTACATTCACAAGAAATAAAAAATAAATATAATAATCAAATTAAATATATTTAAAATTATACTTTTTGAGAAGCTTATAATAAAGACTACATACTTATAAAACATAAATTTTAAATGAATTCATTTGATCCCCCAAAAGGTAAATCAAAAGTGGTTTTTTATCAACATTTTGATAAGTTTAGAGGGGACTCCATTATAGGTATGGTTTAAAACTAGTGGGGTTCTATCCAAGGAGGTTTGAATTAAGGGGGTTTGATCAAATCCTCTTCAATTAAAATCATTTAAATGGAACCTTTCAAGGATCAAATCATTATATTTTCTAAAACTATTTGATTTCAACAAAAAATAGGATGTACCAAAAAGTATAACCCATTATTGTGGTAACACCAATGAAATTGGAAAGGTATGCACTTTTTGGCATTATGATTTTTTCCCATTTTAGTGGGCTTATGAACTATGTTGATATGCATGCTAAAGTATAGAAAGGAAAATAATAAATAAATAAATATCAAGGAACCCAAAAGGGATAATATAGAGGAAGCAAGAAGTTTTTCAAACAAGGTGACAACACCCTTAGTTAAGAACTTGTGGAAAAAATACATCATACAACAAAAAATACACAAGAAAAGAAATATTAGAAATCATAAACCTACAAAGCCAATGAGAAAATCGCAAACATATATATAGAAATACAAACAACACATTCACAAAGGATAAAAAACACAATGTAAATAAAAAAAATAAAAAAATTGGTCAGAGTAATGAAATAAATTGACATGGAAGTTGTCTCAATACTTTGCATCATCACCAAAATGTAATTAAAATAAAAAAGTACCAAATATAAAAATCGTTACCCAATGAAAATAATGTAATGTGTTAATCAATTACTCCAAGTAAATAATAAATACAAATATTTGGAGAAGATATATATATGAAAGATAGTACACAAATCTCATACTAGCTTTCTCTATCACTAAGCAACATAAAAATCACAATACCTTCATGGATCATGGGATATAAATATGTGTTATGATAGGTGACCATGGTTGTAAGAACAAAAACCATACAAGTGCATAGACTAGTAAGTTGTATTATGCTAGGTGAATCATAGGCAACCAAGATAGGATATGTTATGGTCATGTGGGTGAGCAAGTTATATTATACTAGGTGTCTTGCTTGATACTGATATTAAAGGGACCATATCAATAACTAAAACCACAAGAAACATATAAATAATGTAGGGTGAATGTATGATGCACATGTGAGTAGAAACCATTCCTCCCATAAAATATTTGCATGTATAGTATATAAATATTTTAAGTTAATGAATGGGAGAATAAATAAGAGAGGGGGTCCTTAGGAAGGATGCACAACTGTAGAACAAGTTTTCACTACCCCTAGAATACATGTGAGGAAAATAATCGTAAAAAATATTATGTTGTTACCAAAATAAATTATGGTTGCACATCAAATTGTACCACCATGAATGATAGTGAGAAAATAGACAAATCTATAGGTGCCAAATAGTGGTTAGAAGTACAATAGATGAAGAGAGGTGTAAGAATCTCATAATATAATAAAAGAGATCAAGATAGGGATGTACTCTATGCTATTCCATATTAAAATAATTATATAGTTTATTGTAATGTGATGGTAGAGGTGCCTCAATGCCATTGTAAAAAGGAAACTCAATATAATGATGTAGACATTTTTATCATATCATGTCAAAGGCGATCTTAGTGCCATAATAGAGAAATAAAAAATAAATCAAATAGTGGTGATCCTCAACATCATGTATCATTTAAAGAAGAGATAGGTGCATTGAGAATAAGAGTGATGGTGCCTATGTCAAGAAGGTTTCAAATTTTATCTTGTAAGGCACAAAATTAATTAGGGGAATGGTCAAGCACTTGATGATATTCACAAGAAGAAAGTGTTAGTTGGATATGTTTATGAACTTTCTTATATTAGGAGGGAGAGTGATCAAGTGGAATATTAGAAGCCTTGGTAATAGGTGATCCCACAATACCGGTTTACAATTTTTGGCCAAACTAGACACTAAACTGATTTTTTCTAACTAGATCTTCACTTTTAGGCACCTATAGCGGCTAAACCATGAGGAATTTGAAGATGATGCAAACTAGTGATTTGCGACATTTTGTCTATAGATTCTAAATACATTTTTTCAAAATTTTTGGAATTAGATTGCACTTCTTTTTCCATCTCTTTTGAAAACTAGTTTTTTTCAGTAAACACCATTTTTAAGGAGTGATGCTCACCATATACAACATAACTTTTTTTCCATGAAGGATAAATATCTTTTTCTTTTGAATTTAGATTTGTAAAGTTACGATATCTAGTGCATGGAATTGGTTTCATAGCATTTCATTGAATATTTTTTCCTTAATCAAGTTTCAAAGTCAAACCAATTACAATTCAGACATAGGTGGATCGTATACAACATAATTTTTTTTGTATGAATTGAAATTCATTTTTTTTTTTGTTGGATCAAGGACATCAATATCCAGTGCACTAATATTTTTCATTTTTTTTTTGATAATATGCTATTTTCCCACTTGTGTAGAACAAAGAGCTTGATTTTCGGTGAAAAACCTATGTTTAATCAAACTAAAAAAACAAATACATAATAAAACCAAAACTCAAGCTTCGAAGGGAAAATTTTTGGAGATTTTTTGTGCCCGGAGAAGGGGAAAAGGGGTTTGAGTGGACCCCTTGGAGGTTCACTCAAACCAGGGTTCGAGTGAACCCCCTTTCCACAAACCTTTCCTTTTGGTTTTTTCCTGGGAATGGTGGGACCCATGATTTAAAGGGTTTTCTTGAACCAAATGTTCATTCAAACCCCCAAAAACCAATTTTTTTTTCCATGGGGGTGTTTTTTGCAATTTTCCTTCCTCACTAGAATTGTAAACTAGTTTTGTGGGTTTACCCTAATATGCACATTTGTTTAGATAGAGGAGAATACTATTGAATATTTAGAATGTTTGTAAGAGGAATTAGTAGGAGTAAGAAGAGACCCTTTCTATTATGGATAAAAATATAATTCTTAAAAATGGGGAATCATAAAGATATTAGAGAAGGGAGGAGGGGATGCCAATAAAGGAGAATGTTAGTAATCTAGACCCACTATATAAATTTTGTTGTGTAGATTTCATGGTGACATTAAATCTTTGTTCCATGTATCCAAGACCATTTCATTTATATCCTATATTTAGAAACAATTTTAAATGTAGATTGATAATGTGTCTCTAAATTAGAAAGGGGGGGATAATTAATGTCACTATACTTGGTAAAATGAGATGTATATCCACATGATTTATAAGTAACATAATATACAAAATAATAAAGATCATTTATCATATGAAAATGCATAACCTTATTAAATGTACAAATGTTGAAGTTATAAATTTCAACCTTGTATTCACCAATCCCATGGGGGTGAATTCTAATAAGCCCCTATTGTCACCTAGACATGCATTATAGATTGAATAAGGAACATCATCATCAATAGAGGGTGACAACGATGTTTTAAAATTTTATGTAGAAGAAGGTACCAAATTATTAAGAGAATGGGGAGGATTCACATGACTTAATTCAACCTATTGATGATATTGAAATGGGCTAGGGTCAACTTGATTGTATATACTTTACTATTATGAATGCATTTAAGATAATAATGTTGGGTAGATAGAATTGTATCCATGGAATAAATTCACAGTCTACCCAAAAGATCATAAGAAAGAATTCTTAGCATGATATGAAATTCAATGGGTAATATAATGGGGCCTAACATAATAGGAAATGTGATAGTTCCTAGAGCTAGATAAGCCGCATTATTAAAACCTCTAATCCTAAGATTAGTTGAATAAAGGAAAGAAGCATTAATATAAATATGACTAAGGAGGTATAAATTGAATAAAATAATAATAGAACCAATATCAATAACGTTTAATTTAATCCCATGTGATTTTATATCAAAAATGATAATAAGAGCATAATATTTCCTCTAAAATTTTGAGAAATGATTTTAGACAAATGAAAAAGAATATTAGTATCTAATTATAATGAATAAATTCTAGAATAGTGACCACATTAATGAGATTTTAAAGATGAAATGAATATATTCTACAAGTCTTTTTGAAGGGAACTATGATAATAAGGTGAAGTTTTTATTAGATCCCAAAGCTTGAGACCTTAGCTTGTGTAACTTGAAATTACCTATAAAACCATACTCTTGTAAAATCTTGATAGATTAATGAGGAGTTGTTGGAATAAAATGATTTGATGGAGGAAGAGAAACAAGGATAAGAGTATCTTTTTTATTTTTCTAAATGTTATATGTGTGGGTTGCTACATACATTAATTAGTATTTCTAGGCACATTACACTTCATATGTTAAAAAATGAAAGAAAGGTAGAAAGTTAGGGACTATTTAAGGGATACCCTAAATAGTGATTACATGATGAGAAGGTGGGGGTTAATTAGAGACTACACACATGATAATTTTAGGAGTAGAAGTATTTTGAGCATCAATGGACTTAGCCAATATCACTGTAATGTGCAAGATAATTCTATTTAAGACAATTACATTAAATTCATGATTATTATTCTTGAGGAATACATGATGTAATAGTATTTCAATATAAATATAATGGTCAACATTCATAGGAGATTCAATGTGAGGTGATAATCCTCATATAATAATTTTACATCATTGAAAGGGAGATCATTGAATGAGTAGAAAATAAATTAATGTTAATGAAGTGGTCTATGATTTCATCCCCTTTCACTAAAATATGCTTAAAAGCATAAGGAACTATAGGAGAGGGATCAAAATAAAAAATTAACATGTGAAGAGTTAAGAAACTGTCATATAAATAGAATGGAACATCTTGAACCTTTTTCAAAAAACTAGAAAGTGAAGAAAAGGAAGAATATAGGAAGTCCATTTTGAAAGAATAGAAACATAAGTTTAGGCAAGGTATACATAATATTGTTTTTGTTTTTGGAAGATTTTTTTAAATAATCTTCTTAATAAGGTTTTAAGTGTATAGTGGGTTCACCAAAATGTAGTAGAAAGAATATGTTCTAGATAATATGCCTAGATAAAAAAATTCCCTACTTTATACTACAACTTGTAGTAGTTTGTTACTGTTTAATAAAAATAATTATATAATTTGGGATTAGATGCTTTATTTTTATATTTTATTTAACTAGAGTTTAAAATAAAATTATAGAATGTTGTTTATTGGAAACTAAAATAATATTTAGGAAAGAAGATGGCTAAATAGAAAATTGAATAAAGCAAGGAACCTACCATTGAACATAGAAGGTCATTACCTAGGGTTCCAATGTGTTGTATGGACATTCACACTAACCATTTTCACCTATATTGAAGAGCTTCAAGAAATATATTACTTTAGTCTATAAGTTCACTCAATTTTTTAAAAAATGGGAATGTACTAGCAGTATACCACATGATAAAATATAAATAAATATAATAAATGATTAAGTTTAGACAACATCAAGAAAATAGAAATGAATAAAAAAAAATTAAAAATATTTGAAAACCTTTGTGTAGTTGAGTGCTATCAATGTACCTACAAAAAAAAGGAAAAATAAAATTATTTAGGGATATTTGGAGGCTTTCCTTTAGGTTGAACCCTTATGTTGGTATTTTGAACTCTACATACAACTAAGATAAATAGATTTTAAAAAATAGTGTATGATCCTATCCTAAGTGCATCTAGGAATTAAGAGAAATGAAAATATTAAAATTAAAGATATTGTAATATGTGAATATCCCAAAGTGCTCAAGGGAATAATATAAGAAATCTATCATAAGAACAATGAGATGGAGAAGATAAGAGAAAATGAAAAAGAATAGTATCACCTAAATATAAGATTGAGGAAGACAAGGATATATGAGTACCTTAAGAGGAATGTTTTTAGAGTTTTGGTGTACTCACAAGGAGGACAAAAAGCCAATGTAGAGTTGTAGATATCTTGAGAGTGTAGAGAAAGTGTATGTGTATGAGAGAGAAAGTGTATGAAAAATGAAAGATTAAAATATGTGAGGAAGGAGAGAAGGAGAAGGAGCTAGCAAGCTATTTAGATATATCTTTAGTAGATATCATTGACTTGGATAGGTTATAGATAATAAAATTATTATACATACTTGTTGAATGAGAAATTATCATGATATGCTAGTACATCATGCAAACATTCATACTTTGTGCTAGTGTCTAGATAGTTTGAGCTTTGGAAATAATGAAACATAAGAAACACACAAGGTTACAAAAATTACGTTAGCTTGAAAAAGGACTATAGGAAACAAGTACTTTACACCATGGGAGGGAAAAAGGAACATCATGGTGGTTGATCATAGAAATTTTGGTGGCCAAATAGTTTTGGCCGACTTGGCTAAGGAGGCTTTGGTTTTTGCTAAAGATGATGATTCTTCTCTTGTTTTGGGGTTGCAACAAATTTTTTTCAAAAAATCCCTTTCAGAGAAACCTTCTAAAGTGGGGTGAAAGAAGGATTAGGAGAAAGTTAAATTGGTTGGTGAGACTTTGGTGGAATCTGGGTCAGTGCGTACTATTTTCTCCCAATCATTAATAATGATTGTTCTCTTGTGGAATGTGCAGGGGTTGAATAGCATCCCTAGGAAAAAGGCTATTCATGATTTGATTGTTTCTCATTCTCCGTATTTGGTTTGTATTCAAGAAACTAAGTTATTTGTGGAGGGCATATTGCATCGTGCTTCTAATATTTGGAGGCATGGTCAGTGCGAATACATTACGGCTTCTAGTTGCTTTGGAGGGGTGGCATGTTTTTGGGACTTGAAGAAGATTTTTCCTATCTGGTGGATTTCCAGCCGGTCTTCTATCTCTTTGGTTGCTTCATGCTTGGATTCTGGTGAGCTTGTTTTATTATCTAATATGTATGCTTCGACTAATTTTTTAGTGAAATATTTTCTTTGGGATCATTTAAGATATGTTTGAACTCTTGCTCCTTACCTTCCTTGGATTGTTGCTGGGGACTTTAACTTCGTTCTTAGACTAGAAGAAAAAAGGGGTGGTATTTCCAGGTTGGATCCCTCTTCAGGTCTTTTGAGGGATAATGTGGAGCTTCTTAATTTGATTGATGTGAAACCGAGTAATCGTATCTTTACTTGGAATAATCGGTGATGTGGGGAGGATGCTATATCTAAGAGGTTGGATAGGTTTTTCGTCTCTTGTTTCT